>JAKWIY010003052.1:64312806-64366430 GCA_027704805.1 Solanum corneliomulleri | reverse complement strand
GATTCACAAGCTAATACTTTTGAATTGTGTAAAAAGAATTTTACGATCCCCAATACTTGAACTTTTTTTTAGCCAATTATGCTATTTAGTTATCATATGGAATTTCTCTAATAAAGTGGCATTTTTAAGCATCCTTAGTCTATCTTAATTAAAGAATGGTATCATTCATATTAATTTATCAATTATGGTCCCTTTACAAATATGAATCTATTCTCCACAATATTATTTAAGTTTATACAATATAAATCTCATTGGATATACAAAAAGTGAGGGCTAGCTTCTTCAAATTTTGGTATATTTCCAATAAACTTATTTGAGATTTTCCCTTGCAAAGTAATGTATGTTTGGCTATAAAAGGGAATAAGGTAGGTTAAAGGCTAAACTATGATTATTTTTTTCTAGGGCCTTAGGTTTATTCTCCTAAAATATGTCATGAAAAGTTGATGGAATTAGGCCAACTATACATATATGTATATAAAACTTTAGAATAAAGTGGTAAAAATTATGGAATTAAGGATCTATTCCATTCATTACACACGAACACAATAAGAAGCTGGAATTGTCATATCCATTACATTCTTAATATATTGATAATGACTCTCTTGATTGTGTCATAACAAAGTGGAGATGAGAATTATATTACGTAAAATAACTCTTTACCTAATTTAAAAGAATTATATAGTGGTTATAAAAGCTTAACTTTGATACTACAAATCCTTTTCACTTATATTCGACTTGTTTCCTGGATGATCACTTACATTTTGATAGAAATTATTTTCATACTATGCAATTACTAAACACGTCAAAAGTGTTATTCTCTAATAAAAGACATGTCATGTCATTGAAATTCTTTTTTTTTCTTCAAATAATAGACCTTTGTAACTTATTTACGTAAATTGATATTTTATATCCAATCAAATATGATCCAGTTAAAAAGTGGCAAAGGAATCAAACCATACATTCTATTAACCATACTCAAACCAAAGATTATATCTACCGAACCAAATCATACTTTTTGTAAAGAAGCAAAAATATATATATAAAAAAAAAAATCCAAGTTTTAATTATTCAAGTCACAAAAGCTTTATCCAATTTATCACAATCATTTTTCATTTTTTCTATTAGTCCTCTCAATTGCATACAATATAATATATTCTTTACACAATAAAATCATTGATCCAATATTTTTTTAAAAAAAGGATGTATATACTTTTTGTAACAAGTTGTTTTAGTTGATATCTTGAAGTGTATAGCCATCTCAACATAAATAGTTTCTTCGTAACAAAGATCTTCAAATTGTTCATTCCATGGGCATCCATAACAACTACGTTCTAACATAATAATTTAACTCATTTATTCTTGCACATATAATTTATATTTTCTCCTTCCAACAGAATGGACAATCTTTCAAAAAAAAAAAAAGTATGATTCTTTATAGACCATAAATTTCAAAAACAAAAAAAAAATCTATCTATTTTTCACATAAATCAAAACGAAAGTGATATTATATGGTGAATTTAGGCCTGACATTCTCTTTCTGGTCTATCGAAATCCAAGAAGAAATGTTGACATCACATAGGATCCTCAGCCCATTTCTATAGTCCATGGGCTCAAATGATTGGATTGGGGTATGAAGACTTTATGTAATAGGGCAACTTTCACATATAGCAAATAAAAATTTATATTTGTATGCTATAGCAAAATTTACATAATTACGCTCCATAGCAAACATAGAAATTGTATAATTTACTATACATATACAGTTGAAGCAAATTGTATAAAACGAAGTGTATAAAATAAGAAAGAGAAAGACACTTGTACAGAGAACTGTATAAAAACGAAGTGTATAAAATGAATTGTATTATTATTATAAGTGTATAGAGTGACTATATACAATTTGAATTTGTATAAAATGAGAAAGAGAGAAAGACAAAGAGACTTGACAAGGAATGTACAATTGAATCGAATTGTATAAAACGAGAAAGAGAGAAATTAGATACAATTTGAAAATTGTATAAAAACAAGAAAGAGAGAAAGGCAAAAGAAACTGGGCAGGGGAGTATTTTTATTGTATAATTATAAGTGTATAGGACGAAAATATATGTACTTGCATGTGTATATACAATTTTCTCACGCTTTATACAAACATAAACGCAATTTATACATTTCGCTTCTGTTTGTATAAGTGAGAAAGGCGAGGATGGCGAGCGAGATTTGGGAGAGTGGCGAGCGAGATCTGAAAGAGGGGAGAGAGGGAAACAAAAATATATGTATTTATACAATTTTCTCTGCTTTATACAATTAGAAATATTTTTTATACACTTGTGTTTATATAAAAAGTGAGGAAGCGAGCGAGAGACTGGAAGATAATGGCGAGCGAGATACTTGGGAGAGAGGCGCCTGACAATTTTTTTGCAAACGTTTACTATGGAGCACAATTAAATCAAACTCTAGTTACTCCATTTATTTTAGGTTATTAGTTTGTTATTATGTATAATTTTCCCTATGTAATACCTATACAATCTTAAAAGGGAAGGGAAATTTACAAAAGCATATTATATTAAGAAAAATATTTACCATTTATAGCAATAACAATTTTTTCATTTGATTATTTTTAATACATTTATGATTTATTATTAATACATATTAAATAGAACAATTCATAAAACACATGTAACACAAGTTTTATTGGTGGATAATATAATTTATCGCACATTTTAATAAAATGTGTTAATTTCTTAACAAACAAGCATAACATATTTTAAAATAGTTATAAAACATGTACATTACATACATAATTCACTTTTAATACATATTGCAGATTTATCATAGTATTGTTAGTATTGCTATAAACTGTGATAAATAAAAAGTATCGCTAAAATTACAAATTATTTATTTAAAGGTACACGCCATCCAAATAATTTTTCCATCTTAAGAAAGAAGAAAATTTTCATAAATACTTGGGGAAAATAATCCTTGTATTCCAAAGGAGAAAATTATTTATAAGCGGCCCCAAAATAATACTTGTATTACAAAGGAGAAAATTATTTATAAGCGGCTATTTTCTTTACTTTTATATATATATATATATATATATATATATATAGAGAGAGAGAGAGAGAGAGAGAGAGAGAGAGAGAGAGATACAATCAGAGTATATATATACTCTGATAGTATTAAGGATGAAGAAGCAATGGTTCAATGAATAGAACAAAGGATAGTCGGGTGAATAGTTTGGACCGTGGATTCGATTAGGGTAAATAGTTTGGCTTGCGTCCAATATGAGAAAATACTTTTCTAATGGGTCCAATTTGTGTAGTTTACGCGAAATACTTGTATAGTTACTTCGATCATTTCAAAAAAAAGTGGCTTAATAAGACCTTTTTCATTGTCAAATTAATCAATTATTCAATCTGTAGGAATAATTTTAGTATTTTCTTCTATTTTATCCTTCATTTGAATTTTCTATGTTATGAATTTAAGATTTTTTTATTGCATTGAAGTATTGACAATTAAAGAGCTAAAAACGGAAAGTAATATTGAACTAATGTCATAATATTCTTTTCTTAAAAACTGTGTAATACCTTAACAATTTATTTATTTTGAAACGAAATGAATATTATATCACAGGGCTGAATCACCTAGTCTGGTGATAGTTTCAACATATACAAAACTGCTGAAATCATGCATTGTGCATTTTTAGAACACTACCTATTTCTAATATAAAAAAAGTAGAGCATAAAAAATTGACTCTCTCTCCTTTAACATCTATGAAGAGGAAAAAAACCAAAAGATTTTTATATGTGTTTTAAAGTTTTAGATATGATACTTGTTTATGTTTTTAGAAGTTCAAATTTAGTAAGTAACATTAAAGTATATGATATACAAGTATACATTTGTGTAGTTCTGTTTTCTACTCTTGTTATACCAAGTATCTATGTATTTATTTAAAGCTATAGTTTTGTAGCATTCATGTCTCAGTCTGAAAATGTTTATGGACCGGGGAAGAGCCACAATTAAGAGTTTGGGGCTCTAAATTTTCTTTAGAACCGTCAATTAATTTTTTTAAGGATCTATGAAATCTACAGAAAAGCTAAATGGATTCGCCGAACCCACGAACCCCACCTTGCTCCGCCTCTATGAATTATATATATATATATATATATATATATATATATATATATATATATGTATATGTATATATATATATATATATATATATATATGTATATGTATATATATATATATATATATATATATATAATATATATATATATATATATATATAGAGAGAGAGAGAGAGAGAGAGAGAGAGAGAGAGAGAGAGATACAATCAGAGTATATATATACTCTGATAGTATTAAGGATGAAGAAGCAATGGTTCAATGAATAGAACAAAGGATAGTCGGGTGAATAGTTTGGACCGTGGATTCGATTAGGGTAAATAGTTTGGCTTGCGTCCAATATGAGAAAATACTTTTCTAATGGGTCCAATTTGTGTAGTTTACGCGAAATACTTGTATAGTTACTTCGATCATTTCAAAAAAAAGTGGCTTAATAAGACCTTTTTCATTGTCAAATTAATCAATTATTCAATCTGTAGGAATAATTTTAGTATTTTCTTCTATTTTATCCTTCATTTGAATTTTCTATGTTATGAATTTAAGATTTTTTTATTGCATTGAAGTATTGACAATTAAAGAGCTAAAAACGGAAAGTAATATTGAACTAATGTCATAATATTCTTTTCTTAAAAACTGTGTAATACCTTAACAATTTATTTATTTTGAAACGAAATGAATATTATATCACAGGGCTGAATCACCTAGTCTGGTGATAGTTTCAACATATACAAAACTGCTGAATCATGCATTGTGCATTTTTAGAACACTACCTATTTCTAATATAAAAAAAGTAGAGCATAAAAAATTGACTCTCTCTCCTTTAACATCTATGAAGAGGAAAAAAACCAAAAGATTTTTATATGTGTTTTAAAGTTTTAGATATGATACTTGTTTATGTTTTAGAAGTTCAAATTTAGTAAGTAACATTAAAGTATATGATATACAAGTATACATTTGTGTAGTTCTGTTTTCTACTCTTGTTATACCAAGTATCTATGTATTTATTTAAAGCTATAGTTTTGTAGCATTCATGTCTCAGTCTGAAAATGTTTATGGACCGGGGAAGAGCCACAATTAAGAGTTTGGGGCTCTAAATTTTCTTTAGAACCGTCAATTAATTTTTTTAAGGATCTATGAAATCTACAGAAAAGCTAAATGGATTCGCCGAACCCACGAACCCCACCTTGCTCCGCCTCTATGAAATTATATATATATATATATATATGTATATATATATATATATATGTATATGTATATATATATATATATATATATATATATATTATATATATATATATATATATATATATATATATATATATGTATATATATATATGTGTGTGTGTGTGTGTGTGTGTGTGTGTGTGTGTGTATTGTGTTTGGTTGATGATTGATACACATGTATATCTATGAATCTGTATGACAGTTTCAAGATTAGTATATGATGCATGTATATCAGCACATATGGATGTGCTCATCTATTACTTAGAAGTTCATGTATGATAAAAATAGCAATTGTTGCTTGCATCTTCAAATATTTTAAAATTTCGGGCCTTCAAACTGTCAAATTTTCGAACATTTAAACATTTTAAAACTCCAAACGTTCAATCTAATGCTTCAAATATTTATAGCTGCAAATTTAGTATTTAGATTGATTTTTCAAATTTAAATATTTGTGTGTATGGAGAAAGAGACAAAATTGCTATCTCTAGAAAAATAATAATATATTACTAATAAATATATATATAAACACACACACTCACACACATATATATAATATACATTGTTATACTATATTTATACATTAAAGCAATACATTTTTTTCAATAAGTTGACTTTTTTTTGAAATCCCGACCAATTCAAATTTCCTCTTAGTAGTCCTAAATTATATATATGAACTCCTCTTGATGTTTTAATATTTTAATATATTATTCTCTCGAAATAACTCATATTTGGTAGGTTGAGTTTTAAAATTTGAGCTTCCAAGCTCTTCGTTGAAAGATTTCAATGGACATCAACTCAAACCTTCTTCTAAACAACTCAAATTTTAGATATGAGCTTCTCTCATTTCTTTCAATATATTATACATTTGAAATGATTCACGTTTATGGTATATCGAGTATCAAAATTTTGAGTTTTGAAACTTCTCAATGACGGATTTTAATGAACATCAAGTCAAATCTTTATCTAAACAACTTAAAATTTGATTGCTGGTGAAGGTTGTTCTCCAACTTAGAGATTGTTACTAACACTTTGTTTGGATAATTTTTACCCATTGTTTCATAATGTATTGTATTGTATTATACTATATTGTATGGTAGATACAATGTTTGGCTAGATTGTATTGTTTGTTGTTGTTTAGTAACATTTCAATTATTTAGTTTGATTGTATCGTACTGTATTGTAATTTATAAATTTACTTAAATATCCTTAATTATTTTAGGGTAGGAGGTTTGACTATGTTTAAATAATTAAGGTAAAGGGTAAAGTAGTATTTTAAAATATTATATAAAGATATAATTGGAAAGAGAAATTAAGTAACAACGGGAATACACCAAATTGGTTGTTCCACAAAATAGGGGTTTGCATTATTTCTTAACAACGAAATTTAACAATACAATACAATATATTTTAAGTAACAGTGAAAAAAAACATTGTAGGTAGAGTCATAATACAATATAGTACAATGAATAACAATGATTCAAACATAGCGTAAAGGTTTTTGTCCTAAATTGACGGATGACCGTTCATCCTTATATCTGCGCAGTCCCAAATAATACTCCTAACTCCGTACAAAATTTATGCTAATATACATAATTATACCATATTTATTACATATTCTCAACAATAATTTCATCGTTGACGGTTGTGGTAACATAAAGTTAGGGTAAGGAGGTAGAAATCATATTACGACTAACACTTTCGCTTTTTGGTGTGATGATGTTTTATTCATCAGATATGTACCCCTATCAATTTCTATGTAAGATTATTGTGTTAAAGATCCTAATATTATATTATAAAGTATTTATCTTACAATGTCATCGAAGCTTGAATTATTTGAACAAATAATCTTTAGCATATAAAAAAGATAAAAAAAAATATCTATTTCGTCGTATCTTAGTGCTTGATTGCATGTATTGGTGACGAAACTTACCAAAGATTCTTTATACAAATTATTGTCTTATTGTATCAAAAATCTGTTGATTTATTTAAATAACGGAGTAACATTAATTATCGATTATGTATGAAACAAATATTTTCTAATGTTATAATTAACTTATGTTTGCATATTATAGCATATGTTTTTCTGACCTAAACAAAGGCGTCTTAAAAAAAATATATCTCGAAGAAATGAAATATAAGTGAAGGAAACTCAAGATGATGTTTGAGACTAGACAAAAGATTTTGTCTTTTAGCGACTTTATTAAAAACATTGTAAATATATAATTATGTAGGTTGTTTTTGTTGAATTCATCCCATTGTTTTAGTCAACTTTAGCTATTCAATTGGTACAAGCAATTGTTAAAAAAAATAGTAATTGGAGTTGAAAAAAAAGATTTGCTAGTTGGCAAATTGGTAAGATTTGCAACCATTCTTGACTTTGCTATGTTTACATATGTCATTAGTGACATAGGCATGATTTTATCCTTTTATAAATAGAGCATTCTTGCTCATTTGTAGAACACACCAAGTTGGAGAGAAAAACCATTTTGAGAGCAAAGTGAGGTATTCCATAGACTATATAAGAAAATAGTCTGTGAAGAAAAATAGAGTGTGAGCGATATTTTAGTAAGACGAAAATCAAAAGAGTGTTGTTCCTTTTGAGTGTGTAGTAGTCACTTTGAGTATTGTATTCGTGACTACACAGTGTAAAATTTCTTACTATAGTAATATCAATTGCTCCTCTTGGCCCGTGGTTTTTTCCCTTATTCAGAAGGGTTTCCACGTAAAATTCTTGGTGTCGTTATTTTCCCATTTTATTTCCATTACTTTTACCATATATACTTTTGTGGTTGTCCGCATTTTCTCAACAAACTGGTATCAGAGCCAAGGTTTTATCTGAGTATGCTCTGTGGTTGCAGCACAGTCTGAACTTCCACATCAAAAAAGATTTACTTTGATTTGCGATAGCTATATTTTTTGGGGAAAACAATGGAAGCCAACACAAGTAGAATGGTTACTTTGAATAGCTTTAATTATGCCATTTGGAAGGGGAAAATGGAAGATCTGCTTTATGTCAAGAATTTTTATAAACTAGTATTCAACACTGTAAAGCCTGATAATATAACAGACGAAGAGTGGAATGTGTTGCATAGACAGGTTTGTGGATTCATTAGGCAATGGGTCAACGATAATGTGTTGAACCATATTTCTGGGGAAACACATGCTCGAACCCTATAGGAGCATCTTGAAAGTTTGTATGCTCGAAAGACTGGCAACAACAAATTGTTCTTAATAAAGCAGATGTTGAGTTTGAAGTATCATGATGGTTCTCCGATGACAGACCATCTGAATAATTTTCAGGGGATTATGAACCAATTATCTGCTATGGGCATCAAATTTGATGAAGAAATTCAAGACTTGCTTCTACTTGGTTCCCTACCAGATTCATGGGAAACATTTAGAACGTCATTATCAAATTCTGCTCTGGATGGTGTGATCTCTATGGATTCCGCCAAGAGTAGTGTCTTGAACGAAGAAATGAGAAGAAAAACTCAAGGTTCCTCTTCGTCGGATGTCCTGATAACTGGCCCCAGGGGGAGAAATAAAACTCGTGGTTCTCAGCATAGAGAACAAAATAGGAGCAAATCCAAAGGCAGACTTAAGGATATTGAGTGCTATCATTGTGGCATGAAAGGGCACACAAAGAAGTTCTGCAGGAAGTTGAAGAGGGAGAACAATAACAAAGAGGAAACTAAACAAGATGGCAATGAAAATTGCCTAGCCACCGTCACCACCGAAGATCTTGTTACCGTTCTTGATGCAAACATGACAAATATTGCTTGTGATGAGTCAAGCTGGGTTGTGGACATTGGTGCCGCATCTCATGTGACATCAAGGAAGGATTTTTTCTCTTCCTACACTCCTGGTGATTTTGGAACCTTGAGTATGGGTAATGAGACTGTTTCTAGGGTGGTTGGTATTGGTACAATTTGTTTGGAAACTAGTGTTGGAACTATACTAGTTTTGAACAATGTGAAACATGCTCCTGATGTTCGTCTGCACCTAATTTCTGTTGGTGTTTTAGATGATGAAGGATATGTTAGTACCAACGGTGATGGAAAATGGAAGCTCATTAAGGGTTCCTTGGTTGTGGCTCGTGGTATCAAACGTCGTGGTCTATACTGGACTACGGCCTCTGCTTGTGTTGATATGGTGAATGCGGTTGAGA
The DNA here is from genome assembly GCA_027704805.1 of Solanum corneliomulleri. Taxonomy (NCBI): domain Eukaryota; kingdom Viridiplantae; phylum Streptophyta; class Magnoliopsida; order Solanales; family Solanaceae; genus Solanum; species Solanum corneliomulleri. The sequence continues at coordinate 64,356,914 of JAKWIY010003052.1, read as the reverse complement.
GCGATAACTCTTCAACATTATGGCACAAGAGGCTTAGCCACATTAGCGAGAAAGGTCTTAATGTTCTAGCTAAGAAGAAATTATTATCAAATTTCCAAAGTGCTAAATTAGAAAAATGTGAGCACTCCTTAGCTGGTAAACAAAATAGAGTTTCCTTTAAGTCCTACCCTCCTTCGAGAAAGACAGAGTTGCTTGAGTTAGTGCACTCTGATTTATGTGGTCCAATGAAGACAAAGACATTGGGTGGTGCACTTTACTTTGTCACTTTCATTGATAATTGCTCGAGAAAACTGTGGATCTATGTCTTGAAGACTAAAGACCAAGTGTTAGGTGTCTTTAAGCAATTTCAGGCTTCAGTTGAAAGAGAAACTGGAAAGAAATTGAAATGTATTCGTACTGATAATGGTGGTGAATATTGTGGACCATTTGACGAATACTGCAAGCATTAAGGTATTAGACACCAGAAGACTCCTCCCAAGATACCTCAGCTTAATGGTTTGGCTGAGAGGATGAACAGGACCTTGATGGAAAGAGTTAGATGTTTGCTTTCTGAAGCAAAGTTGCCGAACTCATTTTAGGGTGAAGCTTTATTGACCGCTGCATATGTTATTAATCTATCTCCTGCTGTTGCTTTGCAAAGTGATGTACCAAATAGTGTTTGGTATGGAAAGGATGTTTCCTATGACCATTTGAGAGTATTTGCTTGCAAAGCTTTTGTACATGTGCCGAAAGATGAGAGGTCAAAGTTAGATGCCAAGACAAGGCAATGCATCTTCATTGGATATGGCCTAGATGAATTTGGTTACAGGCTATATGATCCAATTGAAAAGAAACTTGTGAGAAGCCGTGATATTATTTTCATGGAGAATCAAACAATTGAAGATATTAACAAAGCGGAGAAGGTAGAATCTTCAAGTGTTGATGGTATAGTTCATCATGATGAAGTTCTTCACACAAGTGTGCATGGTGTTGTTGGGTTTGATAATCATGGTGACGCCCAAAATCATGTATTGAATCAACATGTTGATGTTGATAATAACAATGATATTGTTATTGATAATCCTGTTGCTCATGAAGTTGTGGACGAATTAAATATTCTGCTTCGGAGGTCCACAAGATAGCGGTGTCCTTCCTCCCGTTATTCACCCAATGAGTATGTGTTACTCACTGACGGGGGAGAACCTGAATGTTATGAGGAGGCCATGGAACATGAGCACAAGAATCAATGGATTGAAGCAATGCAAGACGAGATGAAGTCTTTGCATGAGAACCACACTTATGAGTTGGTAAAATTACCCAAGGGCATGAGAGCTTTGAAGAACAAGTGGGTGTTCAAACTTAAAGTTGAAGAACACAACTTGAAGCCCAGGTACAAAGCTAGATTGGTTGTTAAGGGATACGGTCAAAGGAAAGGTATTGACTTTGACGAAATATTTTCTCCTGTTGTGAAAATGTCCTCGATTCGCACAGTTCTAGGTTGGCTGCTAGTCTTAATTTAGAGATTGAGCAGATGGATGTGAAGACGGCTTTCCTTCACGGTGACCTAGAAGAAGAGATTTATATGAACAACCTGAGGGCTTCAAAGTAGATGGTAAAGAAAATTTTGTATGCAAACTCAAAAAGAGTCTCTATGGCCTAAAACAAGCTCCCATACAGTGGTACAAAAAGTTTGAATCTGTCATTGGGGAGCAAGGCTATAAGAAAAATTCTTCAGATCATTGCGTATTTGTACAAAAAAATTTCTGACAAAGATTTTATCATCCTTTTGTTGTATGTGGATGATATGTTGATTGTGGGCAAGAATACTTCCAAGATTGACGAGCTAAAGAAAGAGTTGTGTAAGTCTTTTTCTATGAAAGACTTGGGTCATGCCAAACAAATTTTGGGCATGAGAATTACTCGTCTTAGAGATGAAAGGAAGATTTATTTGTCCCAGAAGAAGTACATTGAACGCGTACTGGAGAGCTTCAATATGAAGAATGCGAAGCCTGTGAGTATACCTCTTGCTGGTCATATGAAGTTGAGCAAGAAGATGTGTCCTACAGCTAGGGAGGAAAAAAAGAACATGGCCAAAGTTTTATATTCCTCTGTCGTCGGAAGTCTAATGTATGCAATGGTGTGCACTAGACCTGATATTGCTCACGCAGTTGGTGTTGTCAGTAGATTTCTTGAAAATCCGGGAAAAGAGCATTGGGAAGCTGTGAAATGGATACTCAGGTATCTTAGAGGAAGCTCGGATGAATGCTTGTGTTTTGGAGCATCAAATCCAATCTTGAAAGGCTATACAGATTCTGATATGGCAGGTGACCTTGATAACAGAAAATCCACTACTGGATATTTGTTTACTTTTTCAGGGGGAGCTATATCATAGCAGTCAAAGTTGCAGAAGTGTGTTGCACTATCTACAACTGAAGCTGAGTATATTGCGACTACTGAAGCTGGCAAGGAGATGATATGGCTAAAGCGATTTCTTCAAGAGCTTGGTTTGAATCAGATGGAGTATATTGTCTATTGTGACAGCCAGAGTGCAATAGACTTGAGCAAGAACTCTATGTACCATGCAAGAACAAAACACATTGACGTCAGAAATCATTGGATTCGTGAGAAAGTGGAGAATGAATCATTTCACGTCAAAAAGATTCACACAAGTGAAAATTCTGCAGATAAGCTGACGAAGATGATACCGAAAGACAAGTTCGAGTTATGCAAAGAACTTGTGGGTATGAGCTCTCTCTAAAGAAGTTGAAGATACCTTCTTCCAGTAAATGGGACTGGAGGGGGAGATTTGTTGAATCCATCCCATTGTTTTAGTCAACTTTAGCTATTCAATTGGTACAAGCAATTGTTAAAAAGGAATAGTAATTGGAGTTGAAAAGAAAAGATTTGGTAGTTGGCAAACTGGTAAGATTTGCAACCATTCTTGACTTTGCTATGTTTACATATGTCATTAGTGACATAGGCATGGTTTTATCCTTCTATAAATAGAGCATTCTTGCTCATTTGTAGAACCACCAAGTTGGAGAGAAAAACCATTTTGAGAGCAAAGTGAGGTATTCCATAGACTATATAAGAAATAGTCTGTGAAAAAAATAGAGTGTGAACGATATTTTAGTAAGACGGAAACCAAAAGAGTTTGTTCCTTTTGAGTGTGTAGTAGTCACTTTGAGTATTGTATTCGTGACTACACAGTATAAAATTCCTTACTTTAGTAATATCAATTGCTCCTCTTGGCCCGTGGTTTTTTCCCTTATTCAGAAGGGTTTCCACGTAAAATTCTTGGTGTCGTTATTTTCCCATTTTATTTCCATTACTTTTACCATATATACTTTTGTGGTTGTCCGCATTTTCCCAACAGTTTTTCAGTAATTGATGCAGAAATTCTGAACAATCTTGATATTTTCCTAATATAATAATTATATTTATTTTAGATGGTGTAATAAATTAAAGTGAACATTATGTAATAAATAATATGTGTATATTTAGTGCAATATATTTTGTTAGTCATAAAAGTGGTCAAACTAAAAAAAATAACGTCTAGTCATATCATATTTATGATCATTTAATGCATGTATTATGTTTCTATAGATTGTTAGTCTCAAAAGTGGACAAACTAAAATGTTTAACATTATGCACATGCACAAAATTTTATAATATTATGTGTGCTTTGTATTTATATAGTTTGTTGTTACCAAAGTGGTCAAACTAGAGAAAATTAACGTCTACGCATATCATGTTTATGATCACTTGATGCATATATAATGTTTTTATAGCTTGTTAGTCACCAAAGTGACCAAACTAAAATGGTTTAAAATTATGCACATGCACAAAGTTTTATGATATTATGTGTATTTTGTATTTTATATATTTTGTTAGTCACCAAAGTGGCCAAACTAAAGAAAATTCGCGTCTACACATATAATATTTATGATCACTTAATGCATGTATTATGTTTCTATAGTTTGATAGTCATAAAAGTGGCCAAACTAAAATGTTAAAAATTATTCACATGCACAAAAATTTATGAGATTATCTATGTATTTGTATTCATATAACTTGTTAGTCACCAAACTGGTCAAACTAGTATGGTTAAAAAAAATATTCACTCATAAAATTTTCATTTATCTATGAAGGTTAATTAAATAGCTATACTGAATTTTTATTTTAGTTAAATTGACTTTCACTATCGCTAGAGCATAAAAAATTTATCCAAAGGTGAATCTATCACCCTACAAATAGTGAAAAGTTGTGAGGTAAATAAATATTTTCAATCAAACATATATTGTATATCCAAAGATGCCATATATGTTTGGTTAAAATCATTTAATTGCCTATTAAAGAGTCAGAGATGACATTTAAATTATGATAGTGTGTCGTAGTATCTATCCAAAGGAGAATTACGATATGTTTCTATCGTTTTACTGAATTTACATTATTTTTTATATGTGAGAATGTATTCATTTGCAGTTATTCCTCTTCATTTGTATGCTTTATCTGTTATTGTGTTCAATAGATTGAACTTCTCTAAATGGCATGAACAAGTTCACTTCCACTTAAGTGTGATGGATCTTGACTTGGCTCTGCTGAATAACAAACCTACTGTCATTACTGATATGAACAGTGAGGATGAGATGTCTTTTCATAAATCACGAAAACACTCTAATATCTATAGATCATATTTTTTTTAGTACTAGAGAATTTGTCTCCAACTGAATATTGTTTAGATGACTTCTAATATAATATTGTAATGCTTAACTGCCTTTGCCTCTGCTTCCATGTTAGTAGTTATCCTTAAATTCTTGGCCTTTGCATATATGAGGTCTCCTCTGCTATTCTTTAGACAAAAACAATAAGTATTTTGATCAGGATTCCCTTTACTTGTTTTAACAGTGTTGCAGTAATCCATCTCTCACGAGGCTGCAACCATCTAATAAACTTTTACTGTGTTTGGGTTTATACATCAGCGGAGTCTCCACCATTTATGTCCACTTGTGTGATATTCCTTTAATCCATGGGAATTTTTATGAATTGATGTATAGTCAACTAGTATTGATTATACATATAATTATAAGATATTTTTTTCATGTCTTGCTGCATTTATCCTTTCTCACAACTCTTACTTGATGATAGCTGGAATGACTTTTGAAATTTGATCCAACTTATTTGACATTTTGAGCCCTATCACATATAATTGAGTTGCTTTAGATTCAATCCATTTATATTGATGCCTACCCATGAAGCAAACTGCTTCCATAGCTTTGGGCTATGAGAGATGTCAGTAATAAATGAGACATAGTCTCTATTTCCCCTCTTTCACAGCAGTAGCATTTAGATACCACTTGCATCCTCATTTTTTTAGATTATCATTAGTGGCTATATTTTCCCCCAGACTCTCCACAAAAAGAAACTAATCTTGTATGGTAGCCCCTTTACCCACATATAATTACTCCACCTTCTTTCCTGCTTTATTCCCTCTCAAATTTTAAATAGTCGACTTCACAGTGACTTCTCCTTTCGAACTTTGAATCCACCAGGCCTTGTCAGTTTTAGCTTCACTAATGAGAGGTCTAATGTTCTTTGTTATATGCAACATCATCTCTTAAGATATGACTTCTTTCTACTTCTCTTCATTTTATACCCATTTGTTGTAAAATCTTTGACTTCCACTTCCTCATCTTGTGCCATATTTCCTTTAGTGTAGTACAATGTCTCTTGTCTGGTCTAATTATCAAATCAGAAACTTTAATTTTCAGATTTTATTTGTCACAAAATATCATGCTCTACCTCTTCTTTAATGGTGACCATTTTCCTCCATATGTGTGAGGCGCTTGTACTATTCACCGTGATTGGATGCAATTTCTTGAAAAAATTATTCCACAAATAACCAGCTCATAGCTAATTAGTGAAGACCCTAAAGTTCCATCATAACTTAGCAAATATAGCTTTATTGATGTCATGAAATGATCTAAATCCAATCCTTCTTTCCTCCTTTCGGAGACAAAGCTTCCTCCGGACCACCTAATGCTTTCCCTTTACCCCTCCCGACATTCCCCAAAAGAATTTAGCAAATAATTGATGTATTTGTTCCAGTACTCTCTTTGGGGGATTCATAGCAGATAACATACAAAATGATAAAGATTGAAGGACAGAATTCACAAGAATTAGTTTACCACTAAAGGACAAAAATCTGTTATGCCAAGAAAAGATCCTTTTGGCAATTTTCCTAATAAACTTCTCATAATAACAAGAGTTATTTATCCCATAAAAAACTGGACATCCCAAATATAAGAAAGGGAAATTACCATGTCGAATCCCAATTAGTCTTCTCATTCAAGTAGCTAAAAAATATTGTTTTATCATGTAAATAGAAATAACTCTTTGATTGGTTAACCATTTGTCCTGATATTGTTTCATAAGCCTTCATAAACTTTATCATATTTATTACTGAAAATCTATCTATAGAACAGAATAAAATTGTATCATCTGCATATGACAAATGATTGATTTCAGGACTCCACTTAGGTATCCCGTATCCTTTAAAATTTTCATCCTTATGGAGACTACTCAGACCCCTGGCTAGAACTTCCACAGCAATAATAAAGAGGGTCGAGAATAAAGGATCACCCTGTTTTATGCCTCTGGTTAAATGAAAAAATTCATGAGCCCTACCATTAATTAGTACTGAGTATCAATTATTAGATATAATCCTCCTAACCATATCAATCATAATTTCTGAAAAATCAAATTTTTGTAATACCTTAGTGAGAAAAGTTCATGAAACTCTATCATATGCCTTGGTCATATCCAGCTTAACCACCACGTTAACATTCTTGGCTCTTCTTTTATATCCGTTATTATCTCCAGGGCCAACAAAACATTTTCTGTAATACTTCTTTCCCTTACAAAACTTGACTGAGTGGGGAAATAAGCTTAGGAAAAACCATTACCATTCTCTCATGAATCAACCTGGAAATGATTTTGTTCATAAAAATACTACGACATATGGGTCTTAGATTAGAAAAATGCTTCGTTGTCTCCTTCTTAGGCAAAAACACCAAATTTGTGTGTGTAATGAATCTTGTCAACTCTTGTCCGCAGAAAAATGCTCTCACCATTTTAATAATGTTATCCCCTATTATCTTTCAACAATCTTGATATAAAAATGCTTTGTGAATCGATTCGGACTGCACACACTGTTACCCTTCAACTCAAACACCACTTTTTAACCTCTTCATACGTAGGTAGACAACACATGATGTCATTTTCATCATCTGTAATACATCTTGAAACATGATCTTTCATTGCATAGTCATCCACATAATTGTTGTCTCAGAATTGCTCCCCCAAAAATTCCACTATTGCTTGCCCAATTTGATCATTGAATGTTAATGTAAATTTCAGCAATATGTAACCCTTTCCTTTTCCCCTTCACATAAGAACGGAAGAACTTCGTGTTTATATGAACTTTTGTAAATCATTTTATACCCGTCTTTTATCTTCAAAATTCTTCTTTAAGCCTCAAGTATTTCTTCAATTCCGCCTCAATTGTGTTTAGATCTGCTCAATTGCTTGCGGAAGGTTGTATCTCCAGTTGATCATCCTTAACTTTAATGACATCCTCCATGGTGGAAATTCGTTGAAATATATTGTCAAAACTTATTTACTTCATCCAGTCAGCGCCTTTTTGACCTTTTTCATCTTTGCATGAAACTCTATAAAAGCATTCTCAGCAAACTCCACTTTTCAATTCTCTGTCACAATTTTCTTAAAATTTTTGTGTTTTCTTCAAAAATTGAGCAAAAAAATGGCTTGAATGTGATATCCTTATCCGATTTCATATCAAATGCAGGGGTGCATGGTCAGATCCTTATCGAATAAAGTGATGCACCTCTGAAAATGGAAACTCCTACAAAAAAATTCGGATTGACCAAGATCATGTTAAGTCTTTTAAACTCCTCTTCAATCCTCCCAATCCACTAAGTGTATTTGCTACCTACAATTTGTACTTCTGCCGAAGCACATGATCTAATGAATGATGAAAAATCAATGGCCTCATTCTGGGTAAAAAACATTCCTTTCAATTTCTCATTCTCATTAAAATAACAATGAAACCACCCCTAATAACCCGAGGACAAAGTTTCCTATCAACAGCACCCTTCATCTCGTCCCAAAGTTTTAGTCTTTCCATTGTATTGCATCTTGCATATAAAACTGAAATAATGTAATTTGTTGTTTATTCTTAATTTTATGGTAATTTGTTGCACAATATTCAGAATGATGTTTCCTTCCCATTGTGCCCTCTAGAAATATCAAAATTTTCTTGAAAGATTTACTACAGCATTATCAAAATTCAGCTTTCTCTTATAATGATCTATCTCTGATGGATCTTAAAAAGGTTTTATCAAAGCAATAAATGCATAATGATTTCCTTTATTTATATCTATTAATCCCTCAAAAGATTTTTGAGTATTAACCAACCTAATATTTCGAAAGATATTTTTTTCAATCATTGATAACTGATAGATGCCTTCTCCCTGCTACTCCTTGTTGTAATCTGTAAAGGTATTGTTTGTTTGCTTTTCCTTGCCTCATTTTTTGAACTATTAGTATGTCTAGATGATAAATCACCAGCTTTACTAATTTGTTGAATGTTACACTCCAAATCTCCATCCTCCTCCATTTCTTTTCTATGTTGCATGTGTTTCTCCTCATCTTCAATTAAATTTGGTATGTTTCTTGCATCCTCAATTTCAAAGAATTAGTATGTCTAGATGATAATTGGTTTTTATTTTCATTGTGATTATCACCTCTGAATATTGTATTGTTTACATTTTCTCTGTTTGAAGTGCTGCTCAGCTCCACCAAATTATCCCTTGGTAACTTTTCAGGCACTTTTTTTTCTCCATGTCATCACTCATACGTGCCCCAAGAGATTCTGCTCTTGTCTCCTCCATGTTTTGATTGTCTTCCTCTGGAAACTCACTTTTATCTTAATCCTCTTGAGCTAACATGTTGAACTTATTTCCAATTACTATGCATACCCTGCTCCACACCTTTTTTTGTTGTTTATTTAGTCCTCCCCACCATTTTTTCTGTCTTTTCTCCACAAATTCACCCTCATTCTTATCTTTCTGTAAGACTTCATTCATATCGGATGCTTCAGCCTTATTGTCTTCATTTTTCTTTTTTATTTCCTCATGTCTCTGTCTGTTGTCCTATCTTTAGTTTCGCATATAGCTCTGGATGTACCACGTAGCAGTGTTCTTCATTATGTCCTTGGATCATGCATGTTTGGCAATATTTTGTAGCATAGTCATATTTTATTTTGATCAATTTCTCCATTACTTCTCCACTTTGTTATCTCATTCCTATCTTGATGCGTTTTGGGAATTCTCTCATATCTATATCTACCTTCACTCTAGCACAATTTGGTCTAGTTTGATTTCGTTTTACCATGTCCACCTGTAGTGGTTTCCCTACAATAACATCTAGGGAAAAAATTGCTTTTTGTCCAAAGAAATTTAGGAGAAGGGATGGAAAAGAGATTCACACAATAGATATTGTTGTTTCCACCTCTAGATTAAATACGGTATCCCATTTAAGGGTTCACAATAGGGATGACCAGTTTTCCTGATTGATATAAAAAGTTGATTTTGAAAGCAGGTGAACATAATCCTCTAATAAAGTAGCCCTTATTAACATCGGTCTATTACTCAGTAAACAAATATTGCAATCTCCCTTCAATTCACATTGTTTAGGAATTAATCTACGCAATTCTTGAATGTCGGACCAGTCATAAGAAAACCTATAACTGCATATTACAAATCTTCATTGACAATCATATGAGTAACTTCTTCATAATCCCATATTACTTGTGGTGCACTTTCTAATGGTTAAAACAAAAAAGCCATCATTTTACATCAAAAAATTATGTTCATATTAACAACTTTAAACCCAAAAGTTAAAATCAATACATGTGTTTTATCTTCTTTTTTAAAGAAAAGAATTCTATTGGTCTGATTTATATTTCATAAAGCTATGCACATTTGTTCTTTCAATATTTCACTTTAAAAACAATAATAATATATTTTAAAGAAAAATTACAGAAATACACAGCTTTTGTATCACTTGTTTCTATTATGTCCTATTACTTCTAAAAATCTCCAAAATCTCTTATTTTTTTAATGTATCCGAGTTGCATATTAATGTATTCAAGTCAGTATTTTATGTAGTCGAGCTACATATTATGTATCTAAACCAATTTTTAATGTATCTGAGCCAGTATTTAATCTATCTGAGCTACATATTATGTATTCAAGCTAGTTTTTAATGCATCCGAGCTATATATTAATGTATTTGAGACAATATTGAATGTATCCGAGCTTCAATTATTGTATTCATTTTTTTTAATTCTTAAAGAATTAATGTAATTAGAAACTTATAAAGGATAGGTTGTAACTTCACATTAAAACTATGATACTTATGTAAATTACACATATTTTTATCATATAAAATCAATGCATCAAAAAGAAAGAAAAAACTCGATTGGTTATATGTGATACTAACAAATGTTGAGATCGTTCATAATAGAATTTCTAGATTAAACAAATAACATTTAACTCACTTATTTCTGGCTTCGCCACAAATGATACAAATATATAAATATCATACACAAAAGATGGAAACTTCTCCTAGTACATGCTTTTTCTAATCCTCACCAATGAGTTTTTAACACTTATTTTAAATCCCATGAATGAGAAACAAAACATAGAAAGGAGGAAGGGAGTGAATTGTTGCAATTCTAGATTGAAAAAAAGAAGAATATGTGGAATGAAGTGAGAGAATTCATAGAAACACCATCTTAATTCATCTTCTTACTTGTTTTTCTTTCTGTTTGTCAGAATTCTTGTATAGGCATAAGAGGCGCGGGGATAGGGAGTAGATGAAAAAAATTATAATGAATGAGGCATAAATATAATGTGATATACAAACTTTATACCACATTATATTTATGTTTTTTTTTTATTTGATTTTTTTTCAACCATTAATTCAAATTTAACACTTTCATACTTTAATAATTTTATTCATGAAAAGTATGAAAGAAATTCATAAAGACCCACATAAATATATAATTTTTCTATACGATTTTTTTTATTCTTCAAATTCAGGTTAAGTTAAGTTTAATATATATTTCATTTATCTACTTTTCTTATCCGTTTCTTAGAAAATTATAAATAAAAATGATAATTTTATTAATTTATTCCTTAAAAAACTTCTTGTGACTTTCTAAATTTTATTTATACTTTTGATTAAAAAAAATAATTGTTTGAATTGAAATAATTATTTATATCTTAATTTTATAACCGAAAAATTAAATATAGATAACTATTTATTAAAATATACATAAATAACATAAAACAGAAAAAAAAATTAATACAGTAAAATAAAAACTTAAACAATGATCATAAAAAAAATTGAAATTAACTACTTAAAAAAAGAAAAAAAACATAAACTAATTAGATCAGTTAAGTATGAAACAATTATTTATTCTAAATAGAAACAAAAAATATATTAAAATATGTGTAAAATGAAAAATAAAAAATGAAAAACATAAATTTATTAGATTAGTTAAGAAAAAACTTTAAAAATTTAAAATAAAAGATATATTAAAATAAGTGTAAAACAAAAAATAAAAAACATAAACTAATTAGATTAACTAAGGTAAAACATTTAAAAATGAATATAAAAAGTAAATTGAACTAAGTGTAATGAGATAGGAATTACTTAATGATGTGTATAAAGTTAGTTAGAGTTAGTTAGAAAGTTGTTAGAAGGTTGTTAGTGAGTTAGTATAAGAAAACAGAAAAAAGGAAATATCAGTCAGTTTTTGTATTCTTCTTTTTGAGTTTTGAATCAATGAAGAACTCCTCTTCTTCTTCTTCTTCTTCTTCTTCTTCTTCTTCTCTAAACACATATGTGATCTGCCATGGATGATGAGCTCATATAGTGAAGATTAGTTACATTTTAACATGGTATCAAAGCCATACAACCACAATTACAAGTTCTGCTAAACTTGTTTTCTGCAATTACTGCTTCGCTGATGGCATCAATGGCGAATCTCAAGTTTGATCACAGTCATCCACTCTTTCTACATCCATCCGATACTACAGGTACATCCATTATTCCGATGCAGCTAACAGGATCAGATAATTACTCCATTTGGAGCAGAGCCATGCGAATCCAATTGCTTGGGAAGAACAAGCTGGGTATTGTTGATGGCAGCTGGAAAAAGGAGGATTTCAGAACTGAATTAGGGCATCAATGGGATCGATGTAATGTGATTGTTCAAGGTTGAATTTTGAGCTCTGTAACTCAGGATTTGCATACAGGAATTGTTTATGCAACGAATGCACAAGCTGTTTGGGAGGATCTTCGAGAGCGTTTTGACAAAGTAAATGCTTCAAGGATCTATCAATGGCATAAAGCCATAGCCACCACTGTACAAGGTTTTGATAGTATAGCAACTTACTTCTCTAAGCTGAGAAATTTATGGATGAGTTTGCTAGTATTACACCTTTACCCTGTAACTGCCCAAATTCTAAGGATCTGTCTATGCATATGGAGAAACAAAAGTTGATGCAATTTTTGATGGGTTTGAATGAAATCTATGAACAATCACGTAGTCAGATATTGATGATTGAACCTACACCCACTATTAACAAAGCTTATGTTATGCTTGTTGAGAGGGAGAGTCAAAGATCAATCACATCTACATCTATGAGTGAAGAAGGTGCAGATTTAGCTGCTCTCATGGCGGGAAGAGGAGGACCTCCTCGTTACAGTAAAGGAGTTACTTCACAGTCTAACTCTAATCAATATTATAAAGGGAAGAAGAATTGGGAGTTGAAATGTGATTATTGCAAAAATCAAGGACATGTAGAGGCTAATTATTTTCGACTTCATGGTTATCCACCAGATTGGAAATTCAAGAAGAAAGGAACAGGTAACAATGCATATAATGCTAAAAATGTTCAGACTGACAATTCTTCAATGAATTCAGGTGCAAGATATCTACCTAGAGCACCTCCTTTAACTGATAAGCAACATGATCACATTCAACATATGCTAGATGGAGATACTTCCACAGCTAATGTGATGGCCAATATGGCAGGTATGGCTCACATTAATGTCATTAAACTTACAGATTTGCCTTGGATAATTGATAGTGGTGCAAAAAATCATATGGTTTCTACCTTAGAAGTGCTACATAATGTGCAAACTGTTAGGCCTGATCAAAATAGAAAGGTTAATTTACCCAATGGAGGTGTGACTTTTGTGACTCATATGGGTAATTGCAATTTCACAGATACAGGAGAATTGCATGATGTTCTATATGTACCTGATTTTAAATATAATCTCTTGTCTGTAGCCAAAGTTACTAAGGAGCTCAATTGCTTTGTATCATTTTATCCTGGATTTTGTGTGTTCCAGGATCTTTCCAGTGGGAAACTGAAGGGGATTGGTAAAGAAAAGGATGGTCTCTATTTTTTGGTTCAAACAAGTTCATCAAAACATAAAGTTTCAGAAGTTGGCAATGTCAAGAGCTTTGCTGCTCATGCTGACAAACTGGATATCATGCTTTGGCATAGAAGATTAGCTCATACATCAGTAGGATCTATAAAGGATTTGTTAGGCTATTCTATTGACAGTTGCAAATCAGTTTTAAGTACTTGTGAGATATGTTCACTAGCTAAACATACTCGACTTCCTTTCTACGGCAGTAGCACTAAATCTACAAAGATTTTTTATTTGCTGCATTTAGATGTATGGGGGCCTTATGACACTCCAACATTTGATGGAAATCTGATGTACTGATTATTCTTAAGCATTTTTTAAATATGATTGCTACTCAGTTTAATGCAAATATTAAAGGAGTAAGGACTAATAATGGGGGAGAATTCATCAGCAATTCTATGCAGGATTTGTTCAAAGCCTTAGGAATTATTCATTACAGGACTTGTGTTCATACTCCTCAACAGAATGGTATTGTTGAGAGGAAACATATACATCTTCTTGAGGTTGCTATAGCTTTAAGATTCCAAGGTCACATTCCACTCAAATTCTGGGGACATTGTGTTTTTACTGCAGCATACATCATAAATCGATTGCCTTCGCAAACTCTTGAAGGAAAATCACCTTATGAAGCATTTTTTGGGAAGAAGCCATGTATTACACACTTAAGAACTTTTGGTTGTTTGTGTTTTGCAAGCACATTGCCTAGAATTGATAAGTTTGCACCCAGAGCTGTGAGATCAGTATTTATGGGTTATTCAAGTGTTACAAAGGGATATGTTTGTTTTGATCTACAAAAGCACAAGTTTTTTTTGAACAGAGATGTGATGTTTCATGAGGACCAATTTCCTTTTCAATCTCATTCACCTGCACCTAAATCTTGTCCTGTATCTTCTTCATGTCCAATTGATGATTTAGAAACATCTCATGATTCATCACCCCCAGTATATACAGAAACAGAATCAGTACATCCATCATCTTCACCTATTGTTTCTCCTGTTGTGCCTCTTAGAAGATCCACAAGGATTACTAAACAACCTTTATGGCTATCTGAATATGTTTCTAAGCCATCAACAAATAATGTTTTATATCCTATAGCAGCCTCCATTTCATATACCAATCTGTCCCCAACCTATCAACAATACTTACATGCTTTTTCTGCAGTTACTGAACCAACTACATACCAGGAAGCTATATTAGATGGCAGATGGCTAGAAGCTATGTAATCTGAAATAAAAGCTCTTCAAGATAATTATACATGGGATTTGGTTCCTCTACCAAAAGGCAAAGTTCCTATAGGTTGTAAGTGGGTTATAAAGTCAAGTTGAAGGCTAATGGTGATGTTGAGAGGTTTAAAGCAAGATTGGTGGCAAAGGGTTACACACAAAGAGAGGGGCTTGATTTCCATGAGACTTTCTCACCAGTGGTTAAAATTGCTACTGTCAAGACTGTTTTATCTTTAGCTGCTCAACATAATTGGTTTGTTCATCAATTAGATGTCTATAATGCTTTCTTACAAGGTGATCTTCATGATGAGGTGTATATGCAGTTACCAGAGGGTTTTGACAGTCAGGGGGAATCTGGTCTAGTATGCAGACTTGTCAAATCCCTCTATGGTCTCAAACAAGCAAACAGGCAATGGGACTTAAAGTTGGGTGAAGCATTACCGGAATCTGGTTTTGTTCAAAGTATCCTAGATCATTCCTTATTCATTAAAAGGAAAGGATCAGACATGGTAGTGATTCTTGTCTATGTAGACGATATGTTAGTGACAGGTACCAATCTGGGACTTATAGAGCACACAAAAGCCATTCTACACAAGGCTTTTAAGATTAAGGATCTTGGAGAATTGAAATTCTTTTTGGGAATGGAATTCAGTAGATCAGCAAAAGGCATTTTGATGAATCAAAGGAAGTATGCCTTGGAAATCATTTCAGATTTGGGTTTAGGAAATGCTAAACCAGCTTGAACACCTCTTGAAGCCAACGTTAGACTAACAATCCAAGAATTAGACCATCTAACTGGAGAATTAGATGATGAGCTATTTGAAGACAAGGAACAGTATCAAAGGTTGATAGGGAAGATGTTATATTTGACTATGACAAGGCCAGACATAGCTTATTCTGTTCAAACATTTAGTCAATTTTTACATCAACCCAAGAGATCACACTGGGAAGCTGCTGTGAGAGTAATGAAATATATCAAGAGGGAGCAAGGACTTGGAGTAATACTGAGCAGCAAAAAATCAAATAAATTGAATGTGTATTGTGATGCAGATTGGGCAGCATGCCCAAATACAAGGAGATCAGTGTCAGGTTTTCTAGTTAAACATGGTGAAACATTATTGTCATGGAAATCTAAGAAGCAAAATGTAGTTTCAAGGAGTTCAGCTGAAGCTGAATACAGAAGTATGGCTAATGCAGTTTCAGAATTAGTATGGATTGATGCTTTGTTGAAGGAATTGGGAAGTGAAGTTGAGCAACCAGCTGTAGTATACAGCGACAATAAGGCAGCTTTGCAAATAGCAGCCAATCCAGTGTTTCACGAGAGAACCAAGCACATAGAGATCGATTGTCATTTTATCAGACAAAAAATACAAACATGACTGATCAGAACAGAATATATAAGTTCCAAGGAGCAGCTGGCAGACATATTGACAAAAGGATTACCTAGAGGTCAACATGAATATTTGATAAGCAAGCTTGGTGTGTTGAATGTCTTTGCAGTCACAAGCTTGAGGGGGAATAATGAGATAGGAATTACTTAATGATGTGTATAAAGTTAGTTAGAGTTAGTTAGAAAGTTGTTAGAAGGTTGTCAGTGAGTTAGTATAAGAAAACAGAAAAAAGGAAATATCAGTCAGTTTTTGTATTCTTCTTTTTGAGTTTTGAATCAATGAAGAACTCTTCTTCTTCTTCTTCTTCTTCTTCTTCTCTCTAAACACATATGTGATCTGTCATGGATGATGAGCTCATATAGTGAAGATTAGTTACATTTTAACATAAAATTAAAAATAAAAAAAGAAAAAAAACATAAAACTTATTTAGATTAGTTAAGAAAAAAGACATTTTTAAAAAATAAAAACAAAAATTGTATTGAAATGAGAATATAACAAAAAAAATGGTTGAAAGAACTTAATAGATGCCCTTGTCCTTGGCAGGTGGATGGATCCATCTAGGAATGTACTAGGTCGATTTGATTTATTTTTTTATTTAAAAAATTTAAATTAATTATGTTGATTTATTAAATTTAAAAATTAAATTAAATCATATAAAATTAGTTTTTTCGATTTTGGCTTTAGTCAATTTTTTTGAGTTTTTAATTTTTTTATAAATATACGGTATCTGAAAAAGCAATTCGGTATTTGAAAAAGCGATCAAATATTTTTCCATTAGTTAATGTTAAGTGAATAAATTTTTTTTTGAAAAGACTGTAAATTCATATGAGTATAAATATATTTTTTTTTGAAATATCAATGTTCACTATGCTACACTAATAAGGTTAAAAGCTAGATTCAAATTGAATACAAAAATTATTTACCGCAAAATAAATTGTAACTTCGAATTTGAAAAATTATAACAATATAATTATAACTTCGGATCTTAATACAAAACAACATATTTACAAGTCCAAATTTGAAATAAAATATATAAACATTGAAAACTATAAACTAACTAAAAATATATCAACAAATAAGATTATAAATAGTATTTTTTTTTAGCTATAAATAAAATAAAATTATACTATATAAAATCATGTGTTCGATTTTGTTTGGGTTCACTTTGATTATTTTTTTTCTTCTAATGCCAAATTAAATCAAAAGTCGTCGGTCTTTATTTTTCCAACCACCAAACCAGTTAAATCAAAATCATAAATTTATTTTTTCAAATTTAATTTGATTCATCCATTTAATTAATTTTACACTTTGACTTATACACCCCTAATCCCAGCATATTTTATTAATTAAATAATACCTTATACGAATATGACTTAACAAACTTCATACCTAATAAAAAAATTTGAGAGCAGATAAAAGAACACAAGTTTCAACGGTTGAGGTGTTTTAGAAAATGGCAAAGAAGAATATTCTTGCGAACTCAAACCTTTAGAATGAACAAAGTGTAAATGATATTCTTGTCTTCACGTGAGCTTGATGATTATTTGTTATGCATTATTTTCATGTTGATCATAGTGACTTATACTATTTTTATTTTACTTAAATTTTATTTTAAAAAATTAATGAACTTTAAATAATTTGACTCTCTAAAAAAAAATATCACATAAATTAAAATAAAAAAAATAAATTACTAATGCTTTTGTTGGAATTCCCCATAAATAAGTTAATTTTGTTGATAAATCAAATTGATTCTTCTTTCGAGATCAATTTTGTATTTACCTAATATTCGAGTCAATTTCCCAAATGGTCACCCAAATTAAGTGAATTATCTTAAAATATTTTTTTATGTTTTATTTAGGACCAAAATATCACCCAACTATCACTATTTTCCTCCAAATATACTTGACAATTCAAAAGCATCACTCTCCTAGTTGGCATGACATGTCATAAAAATCTTCTTTAAATAATAGACTAATTTAATTCATTAAATTCATTCTAATTAAAATAATGATCATATTATTTTTAATTTTTTTAGTTAATATATCAAGAACAAATTTTCATACTTAAAATCTTTTATCATAACTAAACTTTTTATTTTTTTATGTTATGCAGAATGCGTTTTTAAAACGTAATATGATCTCATCAATTTTAAATACTAATAAACAATATATTCAAAAGATATTGATATACAAATCACTAATGAATACTAAATTACTTTAATTAATCATAAATTGTATAATAAATTAATAATATTAAAAATTGATTAATTATTAAAAAAATAATTATTTGGGTGCTTTGAAATCCATATATACTTATAATATCTTTTTTTAAAAGAAAATAGTAAGTGAATAATATTTATAGAAAATAATATTTTTATTCTTTATTTATCGGTTATCAATCTCATATAATATGTATACTATAAAATTAAATTAGTAAATTCAATTAATTATTAGTTTATTTATTGGTATTTAATTGTATGAAAATTTATAGTATATAATACAGAAAAATAAATAAAATTTAAAAAAAAAATAAAAAAAGTTAAATAATAATTTTCTTTTTCTTATTAATCTTTTTGTCGACCTTACAAATTTATTTAAATACTTTTATCAAAAAAATTGTTTAAATTTTTTAAATAATTTAGTTAGGAATTTTAAAATTATCAGGTAATAATTGCACACATATTTTTCATTGAATTTTATTTGGTGACAATATAAAGTTTACTAGACTTTTTAAATTACTTTCTTATAATCTTCATAAATTCCCATGTTATTTATATATTTATTTTGTAGAGACATAAGTTTGATAAATCAAATAGGTCTATTACTTTTTTAAAATGATTATTTAATGACAGCGCATATCAACTAGAATTTAAGGAGACTTTTGAGGTATTTAGTATTTGTATTGGATAAAAAATATTACATAATTCACTTTCTTCTTTTTTAAAAAAAAAAATAATATCAAAAACATGAATTGCAAAATATACAATTAATGTTATTGTAATAGTTAATTGACCTTTGATATAATTGATTTATTATAAAACTTATGATTAATTGATGTAAATTAGTGTTAAAGCTGATTTGTATATAATATTTTTTTAACGTATGTGTTTATAAATATTCAAAATTGATAAAATTATAGTACTTTTAAAAATGTATTCTTCATAACATAAAAAACAAAAAATTTAATTTTGATTAAAGATTTTAAGTATGAAAATTTATTCTTAATAGATTAAAAATAAAGTAAAAATAATATGATCATTATTTTGGTTAAATAAGTTCAATTGAATTAAAGTAGTCTATTATTTTTTAAAAAAAAATTAATGACATATCATATCAATTAGGAGATAGTGATAATTAATGACAAGTATATTTGGGAAAAAAATGATGATAGTTAAGTGATATTAATATAAATGATATTTCAAGACAATTCTCTTCACTTGAGTGACCATATTGACTCCCTAAAATTCATGCCTCAAGTATTTTTTTTTTTTTGGATCAATTTTTCGAGTCACTACTTTGTAAACTTGTGGAAGGGTGTTTTGATTTAATGAAGGCAAGTAATAAATTTTAGCTTAAACCACTTGTGTCACACGACTCATTGAGCTATAATCTTAGATTCGAAGCAAAGTTAATGAAATTGCTTACATTTAGAAAACCAAAATAATCAACTCAAATGAATAATACATTCATCGAATAATTATTTTAAAGTGTCAACTTTATTTATGTTATCAAAAAATTCATAATATCACAATTTTTACAAGAACTAATTTCTACTGATGAAATAAAAACACTCGAATTAAAACTAAAAAAAAGAAAATCAAAAATCAAATCCACCAACATCACCAAATCCACCATCAAAACCTCCTCCAACATCTGATATTGCATCTCCGATTATCATTCCTCCAAGTGCTCCACCAAGCAAACCCGCCCCTAATCCTAACGCCATGTTATTATTATTCTTCTTCGGCGGCCGTTGCACCTGTGGATACCCATATCCATGTCCACCTTGATGTGGTGGATATCCGTATTGGGGCGGTGGAGGATATCCACTATATGCTGCTGCCGCCGCCGGTGGATATCCATATCCATATCCTCCCGGCGCAACTGGTGGATAACCCATCGGTTGCGGTGGATAACCTGCAGTTGCAGGTGGTGGATATGCCACCGGCGGTGGAGGAGCAGGACCACTCCCACCAGAAGCGTAGATCGGAGGCGGTGGGTATAACCCACTTGGACCTTGCTGCTGCGGCGGTAGTGGTGGGTACACAGAAGTGGATCCGACCATCGGAGTTGGATTTACCGCCGGATAAGCAGTAACGGGGTTTTCAATTTTAGAATCAACGACAGTATTACCAGTGATCTTATCACTAAATTGATAGGAAAAAGTGAGTTGACCTTTGGGTTTACCAGAAGGTTTTCTGATTTGATAACTTACAAATTGTTTACTGGTATTGGAAGATTCGAGAAGCTCTTTGATGGGTACCTCAACTTGTCCAATATCTTTATCTCCAAGCGCCCTTTGACATCGAAGCTTGAAAACAAGATGCAAACGGTTTTGAACAGCAGGGTTATCATCTATGGTGAATTTGATGGGGAAATTCCAGGTAGGGTTATTGTCACCGTCATGATCAACGTGGGTTTTGGCTTTCTGATTAGATCTGTCGTCATCGGCGCCGGAGATTGAAACGACGACGTATACATCCATTTTTGTAATGATATTGACCTTGTTGAGATCTTTTCCGGAGACAACATTTATGTCTAATGTGCGATACTCCATGGATTTTTTTTTCAGTAGAGAAAACAAAAATGGAAGTGAAAATTTGAGATGAATTTAGGAGATAAATAGGGAGGAGAGGTCAATGCGTTGGCTGGCGACTTGTTCAAGGAAGATGATGATAATAACTAACCATGGTTGTAACGTTTATTCATATATTAACCATGTATGGTTAAAGACCTACTCTCAACTCTAACCCCACTTGGGGGCTTAATTTGGTATTTTATTTTATTTTTGCTAAATTAAAGCCAATATGAATTAATTTATTCCTTAAATATTTTAATGTAATCATGACTTCTTAAGATGAAAATGGGTTGAAAAAGAAGAAAGGAAAATCGTCAAGGTTTGTTTTAAGTGGATATTGTTGTAAAAAAATGTTATTTATTGTGGAGCTTGAATTAGAAATTTTGGAATGAGTTAAAGTTTTAATAACAAGTATTTATGATGTTTTGAATATTACTTTTTCTATCATATTTGCGTGTGGGAATATATATATTCAAAGTTTGACAAACTCAGAATGCATGTTTATTTAAGGACTCTAACCAAAATGCTTAATAAAAGAAGAAATCACTCCTAGATTTTTAAAGTATACTTTGTCTAACAATTTCTAAAAATTCAAAAATATTTAAGTTTCTTCCATTTAATTTTTGCAACAAAAAAGTGAAAAAGAAAATTATTTCAGAAATTTGAATTTGTTTCTTTGAGTTTTGAATTCTTTTTAATTTTATTTTCAATTTTCATGTTTAGAGAACAGCACGTTCGTGCATTCTAGATGATTATTATTGGGAAATTTACATAAATATACTAATAAAAAATATTTTATAGCAATAATTTTTTTTAATTTTTTTAATTTATTTATAATACAAGTTTAATATATATTAGAAAGATCAATTTATCATTTACATATAATACAAATTCTAATGATAGTTAAATATTTATCACACATTTTAATATACTTATAATATGGTGTGTCTAATTTTTACCGTAGAAACATAATATATTTCAAAAAATAATTATAATTCATATAGATTGCATACATAATTCAATTTTAATACATATCGCAGATTTCAACATAGTATTGCTATTAATGGTAATAAATAAAAAGTATAGCTAAAATCTATAATTATTTATTAAAATGTATCAATTTATGTAATTTTTCTATTATTATTGTTGAATAATATGATAAAAGTACATTGTTGTTTTTAAATTAAATACAAATCTTGATTTGAAAATCTTACTATAAATCAAAATTATTAATTAACTGGATTAGAATATGTGTCTATTACTAACGTATTTAAAGTATGTATCTGATTCATGCATTTAATTTCCTTAAATGCATTTCATTAGGTGTATTGCTATATACGTGTATCTAATACATATTTAGTGTCTCAGATGTATTAATTATGTATCAATTACATGTAGCATATATAAGATACATGCAATTGAAATTTGTTTATGTATTTTTGAATTACGTATTCAATAAATTTGGATTGTCGTAATTTTATAAAAGAAAAAGTAAAAATATGTATATATTGTAGTTAAGTGTATCAAATTATGTAGTTTACACTAGCTTTTAAGATGTTTGATCCTCAAATTCAATGAAGACATAATTAGCGTACCATATTGTACATTATTAGATATGAGCATATAAATACCTCTTATAATATAGTATGTCAAGTTTTCAAATATTGTTGTAAAAACTTGTATGACAATTTTGTATATTATAACATATTGGAGGTATACCAAGTTGTATTTTCAATTATTTTGGCATATGTTATTATATATAGTTAATAACTATATTTTTCTGAATTTTTTCCAAAAAGAAAAAAAAATCAGTAGAAATAAAGTTTTCTAATAAGATATGATCTTTTTATTCACATTTTAAAAAATATATTTTTATTCACCAATTAACCATGATTACAATAATACCTTCACTATGTATCTTTACCACTTATGACAAGGAGGAATGCCCAAAGGTCAAATTAACTAAAATTTTAATTCATATGCCCCATATCAAATTTATGATAAAAAATAAATTATTTAACTTTTAGAATTTAAATAATATTATATAAATTGAGATAAAAAATATTTATTAAATAAAAACTAGATGAGTGAAATAATATTCAATGCATCGTATTTGCATTAAATGTAATTGTGAATAGGTGTTGGTGTTGGTACTTGCTATATTGTATTTGCATGCACAAGTACATAAATTGTGTTTGTTGCATATAGTACTACAAACAAACAAAACGAATGGGATATTAATTTGTGCACAAGTGAACAAATGTTTTTTTTATTATTGAGATAAAAATATATATTAATATTAATAATAAACCACAGTACTCAAGTCACTATTTTAAAAAATAGAAAGTAGGGAAAAGTACTTGTAAGTTTTAGTCAACAACAACCAAGGAATAGGAACCTAATAAAGAAATATTAGAAACTTTTATGGCAGAATAAAAAATATATATTTGGAAGAAGATTTAAAATATATAAAAACAATAGAATTCAACATTAATTATTATTTAAATAATTTAATTTTTTAACGAAAGAAATTTTGATTAACATAACCACTTTGGTACCTTAGCTCTGCCTTTTGGAATTAGAAGAGCAGAGTATATGGACAATTTGGATTTTTGGCGTATGACATTAGGAATGTTCTATGAACCCACAAACAGTTCATGTTTCGTGTTTGACTACTTTCGTTCTGCAGTTTGTTTTTATACGTAAATTCTTTTTATAAATAATTAGATTATAACACTTATAATTTTATAAAATTAATGGATAAATTATTATATTTTTTCTATTATACCTTTGATAGAATAGTTAAGTAGTTTTAAAAGAATATACTTTGGCCAACTTAGAAAAACTAATAAGTTATTAATATTAATTGAAGTATTTCATATATTGATATTTCTCTCTCCATTTACTATTCTATAATAAATAAACTCTATAAATTTATTCAACAGCATTTTAATTTTTAAAATCTAGCATTTTTATTATTAATTGAAAAGTAACTTAAAAAAATATTGAATAAGAATAGAATGATAAATTTATTTAATTTTTTAATATCAGTATAATCTAAAAAGTGACATATAAAAGAAACAAAAAGAGTACGTTTGAATGATTAGTGACTAATTAAGAAAAGTCTATATGATATTTATTTGGCCCTTAGCTTTAAACAAGCAATTAATTAAAAAATAAAAATAAGAAGGTAGCAAGATTATGTGGTCTATTTCTAGAAGTTGATTAGGTTATCTACCATAAGCACCAAAATTGCACTATATAACCTAATAATGTAGGAGAATTTCCATTTTCCTACAAACACAAAGACTTACTTTTAAGTTGGTCCACAAGGGCTTGGTCAAATCTATATATAGAACTATACATTCATTTAGGGTGGATATGACATGGTATGGTATTAAAAATTTTGATTTTTTATTTTGAAAAATATTATGTCATTTATCATAAAAAAAACTAATTCTATATGGTTTAGTATTTTTGAAGTTTAATTTTGATATTTTATGATAAAATAAATTACTGGTAAATGATAATTATTTGACTTACATATAGTATTTATATAAATAAATAGATAATTATGATTTTGATGTCTTAAAAAAATGACACAATTATTTCATATTAATACATTATGCATGTAGAAATATTTAAAAGAAAATGCAAGATATTCTCTTTATTAATCAATTACAAAAAAAATATTTCAATTGAATGGAGTAACAATCAAAGTTTCAGCATCTACATAGTCAGTTTTCTTCTAATATTATTTTATTTATTTGTTAATATAAGGGATTATGCCCAAGTACCCCCTCAACTTATGCCCGAAATTTCAGAGACACACTTATACTATATTAAGGTCCTATTACCCCCTGAACTTATTTTATTAATAATTTTTTTACCCTTTTTCGACCTACGTGACACTATCTTGTGGGCCCAACGATGGTTGACTTTTTTTTCAAACTAGTGCCACGTAGGCTAAAAAGGGGTAGAAAATTACTTATAAAATAAGTTCAGGGGGTAATAGGACCTTAGTATAGTATAAGTGTGTCTCTGAAATTTCGGGCATAGGTTGAGGGGGTACTTGTGCATTATTCCTTAATATAATAATAAGATATGAATGTTATATCTAACTATATAGGTCAATACGATATTCAACATTTCAATATTTGTTTCATAAGTACTTATCAAATATCATATCGAATATAAAAGAAAAAGTAAAATGCATATCTATATCATAATTTCAAAAATTCGATATAAAAAATTTCAATTTCAATATGATATAAAATATCTATCATACCATATTCACATCTAATTTCATCTCTACTTATTCAGGTTGTAACTCTCTTGGTCAAATAAAATATTGTTACCTAAGTTTAAGTTTTTAAATCTCATTTTTTATATTAAATTTTAGCTCTATATCAACATTTTATAGTTTAAAACAATAACATCATTAAACTAATTGTAGAAAGAAAAAGGATTTGATATACTCTTCTAACTTTACTTTTTAAATTTGATATACTTTAAAGTAAAATAACTTTACAACTAAATATCTTATTTTCTTAAAAGTGTTTTTGATCTCTTCACAACAATATCAGAAATAAAATTGAGAAGATATACTTTAGATATGTGGTTTAATATATACTTCACTTTATAAAAAGAATATAATTTTAATCCCAATAAAAAAAAAAGGTATATCTTAAAGCACTTGCAGAAGACCAGTGACCAGTGTGTATATGAGTTTAGGAATCTTCTGTGATCCCAATAGTGTGTATGTATGGACAATTTGGCAGTAAAATGACACTTGGAATCTTCTATGATCCCAACACTTCATATTTCATGTTTGAATACTTCTTCTTGACACCTTTAGTACTCTGTTTGTGTCTCTGAATGATTGGTCACCAAGAAAAGTCTACATGATATTGTACGGCCATTGAACAATAAAATAAAATATTAATGAGATAAGTGTCATCTAAATTATTATTTTTTAGTTTCATGATTAAACTATTGGAAGTGTGAGTTTTGTATTTAATCTATTACTTATCTCTTTAAGAAATACACATTTCTCTTTTATAATATTCTCATCATATATATGAAATACACTCAGAGGTAGAGTTAGGAGGGGTTCGTGGGTTCGCATGAACTCAATAGCTTTTTCGTAAATTAATATTATTACTAAAAAATTAAATAAATAATATGTATATTAACTTGTGAACACCTAACGAAATGCATTGACGATTCAATAATAAGAAACGGACTATACAAATGATTTTCACGCTAGAGTTATGGTTCAAACTCCCTCTCTTTCTTTTTAAAAAGAAATTTGCAACCCCAAACTTTTAATGTTGGTTTCACCTTTGAATACATTCTATCTTTTATTTCAAAAAATTATCACATCACATTTCACATAGATAAAATATTTCACCTTAAAAAAATTTAAATAAATTCTTAATATTTGTTAGATTAAAGATTAAAAAGTTATAAAATAAAATGTAAATTTTTTTCTTACCCCGCCATTACTTCCTCTCACCATAACCCCCCCCCCCCCCCACCCCATCTTTTTAAATTTATTTCGTAAAGTATTTAATTTATTTTATATGATCTACCCCCCCCCCCCCCCCCCTCCTTCCCCCCTCAAATAATAATTATTAATTGTTTTCCTCATTTTGTGTTAAATATATACATATCAAAAATATTTTTTACTTGTCACCAAAAGATTTCTTTTAAAATAAAACCTTTATATATATATATTATATTCCTTACACATAATATCAAACTTTTTTTAGGAAGGAGTGGGGAAGGGGTGAAGTCTGAATTTTTTAAAAATGTTTTATAAAATAAATTTCATTAAAAACAAATGGATGGGGATTTGTCGAGGGTGGGGATGACGGAGAAAAATATTTTAATTTTTTTAAATAATAGTACTTTATTTTCTTTGGATAGGAATATTTTAATCATAGCTTTTAACTAATATTAATATTTATTTAATTTTTATTAAGGTGGAATATTTTATTCGTGTGATAAGCTGATTTTTGCAAATAAAAGAGTGTGTAACAATATGAAATTCACATTCTCAATAATTTAGGGATGATTAAAAAAAGAAATAATTTAGACATGTTTTTGACACTTATCTCTTATTAAATTGATAGAACTCAATTTTCAAGTATCAACTTCTAAAATTAAATAAATAACAATACATTATATAGAACATTGATTAAAACTCAAACTTTCAAATTAATAAGTCAAACAAAGATTTAACATAATTATTTTTTAAGAACTCGATCTGATCCAAGACTCGGTCAGTTAAGGCTCATTGGTCATGATTTGGCACGACCAACCCAAAAAAATGATATAGGCAGGTTGTAGGCTAGATCAAACAACTGCTTAGTTCGAATCGAACCAACCCAATAATAATTGACCCGATAGAATTTTTTGTTAATAGGTCGAATTGACGTGATCCAGCTCAATTGACACCCTTACCTATAATGGCTCCTGAGTAGGTATACATGGTAGTAGATATCCAATACCCTATCAAAATCAAAATTTTTAACACTTTTGTTTGGATTTGGTATGCAGCTTGTTATTCGATATGATATTTGATATTTATAAAAAAAAAACTTTATCAAAATACCAAATATTGTATCGAAGAATATAATGACACATAAAATTCATTTATATGTAACTATGTAATACTAGCAAATATACAAAAAATAACTAATTGTTTTGATGTTGAAATTCTGATTACTCTATCTTGACATAATGATTAAGAAGAAGTAAATGATATTAACAAATCACTCTTATTAAATATAAGTCGTTTAAATATGGAAAAATTAATACTAGTTATGGGATTACCTTCAAAATATTATCTACAAATGTGCACTTATGGAAAATATAATGATATATTTTTCAAAGAGGCTAAAAGGTGACTTCTAAGTTTCCTTTTTAGAAGCGCGAATAGCCAGAGACCCCATTTATCAATTGTAAAAAAGCCTTTACAGGACTTGGTAAATTAATAAAATAATTAAAACTTGATTTGCTTCTCTAAAGCAACATTTAAGAGTAAACTTAAATAATTCTTAACCTTCCTTCAATTCTTCTACTTCATTCATAATTCTTCACGAGATCATACTTCTCAGGAGATATGTCGTCAAATCAAATCAGGTCACTCAATTTGAAATAAAGTAAATATCTTTTAATTAAAAAATCTTTTAATTAAAAATCATAATCAATAAGTCGAAAAAACCTCTTTAACCAACAATACTGAATAAGCTTACTTACAACTACTCCTTTTAATTGTAATTCAATGCAAATTGATGAAAACATCTCCCAATACTATTCAAAAGCTTTTAATCTCAAACACTAGGGACTAGGGTTATTAATGACCAATTCTCTAGCCACATGTTCAACTTGCAAGATGAGGTAGATGCTTTTGTCCCACTTTCAGCAGAATACCAAACTGGTAGTTATTTTTAAAAACACAATCTAAGTTAGTTAACTGAATAGACCACTAACAAAATATTAGCTTTACTTAAATTTTAATATTTCAAATCATCTATAAAATAAAATTTTTTAAAAGAGTTTTAAGTAGTAAAACTGTTTGGTGGCCACTATAAAACAAAGAAAAAGTGGCGAGTTCTTTATATATTTGAGTGCTTTTGATAACTTGTATGAATTCATTGCGAGTCAAGAGATTATGTCCCTTAATTGTACTAATAGTAGGAAGAATAATAAATATTTAAAGTACAAAGTATAAATATTTGTGAAAATCTTCTTGCTTAAGGAAAGAAAAATCATAACCTGTCGCATAAAATATCTCAAGAATACCACTAATTTCAAGCAATTTGTGAGTACAATACTTTGATAATCACAAAAGATTAAACTCTTAATCTTACATACCTTGTAACACCTTTATTACAAGACAAATCAATAACCCTATTGCCATTATATTAAATAATTCTAGTTAATACTAACTTCAATAATCACAAAGCGATTGAGTAACTCTAACCGACAAATCAACTCAATAATCGATTAAAACTAACACAATCTACTTATAAACATAGAAATATATTTACAATGTAAGAGCTCAACACACTCAACAGGGTGGTTAAGTAAAAGGAGAGCTTTTGGACTTTAAATTTGTGGCCCCAACACACTCAAGGAAAGCTTTTTGAATATTTTTTTTTTAAAAAAAATTATAATTATTATATATCGAAAAGGTAAATATTAAATAAATCGTTCCTGTGCATCTTTATGATTTTAGGTATTAGTCAACGTGAATGTAAAGAAAAGAAGATTTGTTCAACATAACGATTTTTAGGAGCTTTTTTGCTCAAATCTGTGGGCTACAAAAACAAGTTCAATATTGTATTGTATTCTACTACTAATAGTATAGTAGCCTCAAAATCTATTTTGACACCTAACGTGGAACCCGCACAAGCAACACCTGCAAATCCACCGCGTGTCATTCAAGCCACAGGTATACACATGATGAGGTTCTCAACACCTCTCATCTTAAAAATATAGAGATAATATATATATATATTATTAGACTTTAAATTTAATTTTAAAATTTTAATTTTAATTTTTAATTTTTATAATGTACAAATAGATATTTTAAAAAAACTATTTTGACTTTTAAATAAATAAATACATGAATTCTACACGTAGGTCAAAATATGACATGTAGAACATATATATTTAATTGTTCAATTTTATAGAAATTTAAATGTCTGCTTGTGCACACTCAAAATTAAAGAACATATATGTAATTCGAAGTCAAGTTAAAGAGTACATTTGTGAATTATGCCTAATATAAAAGAAGTGTTTTTAGTTTTGATATATATATAAATATTTTAAAGTGACTTAATATAAATTAAAAAGGTTTTTTGTAAAGATAAAAATTGAAAATACAATTTTTTTCATTATTTTTTCTATACAAATAGATAAATTGAGACATACAAATTGACATAAAAGTAAATCGTTACTTCTAATGTCTTTCTTTTTTAATTATTATTATCAGAAAAGCAGCTTTGGATGGGCTTAATAAAAACACCTTTAAAAAATATTTTTAAAAGTGTTGAAACTTATTTTTAAAATAAGTAGTTATGCGTTTGGATAAAAGTGTTGAAGTTAAAAAAAAATTTGTTGATGTGTTTGGCAAAATAAATGATGATAAACAGCTTTTTAAATCAAATATCTGAAATTCCCTTAAAAGCTGTTAACATAATAAAAGTTAATTAATTTATATTTTACAGCCATAGATAATTATATTTTGCTATCATTCACATATTTCTTTCATTATCACAAATTATTTATAAGAGGAATATAAACTTATCATAGATTTTAAAGATACATAATTTGAATAGATCAAAAAAAGATTTAAGATTTTATTTTAGTTTCATCCATAGGTAATAATAATATGTCTATCATTCACATATTTCTTTATTATCACAAATTATTTATAAGAGGAATATAAATTTTTATTTAAGTTATATGTGCAACTTATTTTACATTTTATAATATATAATTTGAATAGATGACTTGAAAGATTTAAGTTTTTTTTTATTTTATTCATTAGTAATAGTTTTTGTCTATCATCCACACGTGAAAAAGGGAAAAATAAAAGAAAGAGATGTTAGGGTTATGTGGGTAATTTGAAGATTGTATAAAAATATTAAGGCAAAAAGGTAAAAATATAGTCAACTTAAAACAGCTTATAAGCTAAAAAATAAAAAGCACCCCTACCCTAGCTTTTAACTTTTGATTTAAAATAAGTTCTTTTTAACCTAAAATAAATTATTTTAAGTATTATCAAACAACTAAATAAGTAAAAAATCAGCTTTGAACTCAATTTGACCAGCTTTTAAGCGGATCCAAACAGGCTCAAAATCTATCCATCCAGTGTTGGCAGAAACAATGCCAATATTCAGGCGGCTTATTTAGGTACAAGACAAACTGAAACAAAACGTAACACGCAAAAATAAAGAGTAGCGTGTAAGGTTAGTTGGCTACAGATCACAATTGAGATGACATCAAAAACTCATTTTACTTTCACAGATTCTCTCTTTAACTCTCACTATCTTCTTCTTTCTAAAAGCTACTTTTTCAGTTGCAATACATATATTTTTCAAAAAAAATAAAAACATAACAATTGAATGAAGATGAAAGAAATACCAACTCTTCCTCAAGACATCATCATTGAAATTCTCATCAGGTTACCTCTCAAAACTCTATTGAAATTCAGGTCTGTTTCCAAATCATGGCTTTATTTACTCTCAGATGCACAATTCCATAAAACCCATATCAGTTTTTCTATGAACAATCCCAAATTTACCGACTACACCCTTGCTGCCATACCCACTGTTTCTGGTTTGGGCAAAATTTGTCATGTCTACACTATAAGCTCTGAAAATTCATCTGTTATTGTGTCTAAACATGGGTGTCCTTCTAAGACACTGTCTCTCTCGGCTTGGATTTTGGGGTCTTGTAATGGGTTAATTTGCTTAACTTCTGATTGCTTTAATTTAATGTTATTGAACCCGTGTACTGGAAAGTTTAGTTTATTTCCTGATTTGATGATTGAGTATGAAGTTGGTGATGGTGGTGTGCATATTCGATATGGGTTTGGTTATGATGCATCTACGGATGATTATAAGGTTGTTAAGATGTTTAGTTTTCCTCTCGAATCGATAATGAGGGAAACATGTTATAGGGTTAGTGTTTATAGCTTAAAGGGTAGTTCTTGGTCAAGTATTCAGGGTTTTGATAGTGGTCATGTAAATGGAAATGTTGGTGTTTTTGCCAATGGGGTTCTTCATTGGGAGGGATGTTATGATTATGTTTCGGGTGGTGTTTCGTCGGAGATCGTTACGTTGGATTTGGCTAAAGAGAGATATGGGAGGATAGCTCTGCCTAGGTATGAAGGTGGAGGTATTCATTGGACATTAGGTGAATCGAGAGGGCGTTTAGTTGCCTGTTGCAATTATGAATCAAATAAGGCAGATATGTGGGTGTTGAAGGAATATGGTGTAGAGAAAACATGGACTAAAGTGGTTACCATTTCATCACCGGATGATCGTAGAGTTATATCTCGCCGTTGTTTGTGGCAGAAGGTGATGAGGTTCTGGTGAAGCTTGGCACAGAGGTGACACTGTACAATTCAAGGAATGCATCATTCAAGCGAATTTCCGATTATGTGTCTACGGATGATTTTCTTCAAGTTCAAGTGACTACCTACTTAGAGAGCCTTGCTTCACCTCATATTTAGTGACCTGATGGTAAATGATCTCCCTGATTGCCTGGTGCTCTGTTTTCGAATTTGTTGATAATTTGTGTCATGTCATTGCCTTTTTGTATATTTTCTTATCTTGTACAGGTGCTATAAATGTCATGTTCAATTGGAGTTCTATGTTTGTATACAACTCATATCTTGCATCATCTTGTTACACA
Organism: Solanum corneliomulleri; assembly: GCA_027704805.1. Taxonomy (NCBI): domain Eukaryota; kingdom Viridiplantae; phylum Streptophyta; class Magnoliopsida; order Solanales; family Solanaceae; genus Solanum; species Solanum corneliomulleri. The sequence goes on along the minus strand of JAKWIY010003052.1, from coordinate 64,324,495 downwards.
ATCCTTGAATCCACTAAAGATCATCAATGTCAAATAGACGAGATTTTGTATTCTTCTGCAAATCTATCACTACAATGCTTGACATTCAATTGTTCTGGAAGAAGGATTAAATTGTTGCCTATTGTTGGTTCATCTTCGTTACCTACGCGAAGTAAGAATTCACTGAATGTTGGACCTGTTCTTGCTCTCATTTTTTTGTAAATTGAATCTTCTCCATCAAAAGTCATAGATATGATTTTATCAAGCTTGCATTTACAACTTCTGCTCTAATTTATTTTGAAACTACTGGTAGCACCTGCCGAAAATCTCCTCCAAAAACCATGACTTTTCCACCAAATGGTTTAATGATGTCCGTTATGTATCTAAAGCTCCTGTCAACTGTTTCTATTATTTGTCTTTTTGCAATTGGCGCTTCATCCCATATAATTAGTCTTGCTCTTCTAATCAGTTTGGCAGCAGTACTTTGCTTTGACATGTTTGTCATAGTTGACTCATTTGTTTGGAGGGGGATTTCAAATCGCGAGTGTGGTGTACGTCCTCCTGATAAAATTGAAGTTGCTACGCCAATGGTTGTTGTCGCCAAAGCTATTATTCCTCTTAATCTAACATTGACAAGCAATGCACGATATAGGTATGTTTTTCTATTCCACACGGTCCATCCACAAAGTATAATGCAGTGGCTCCACTATCGATTGTTTGCAGTATTTGCGTAAAAGCGTGCTCTTGTTTAGAATTTAATTGTGACTATGTGTCAAAAAAATTTTGTAGGTACTTTCACGGATAATTCTTCATTAATTTCTCTACATTCTGATGGACCAACTTCGAGCAATTTGTGATGTATTTGAGGTAGGTCATATATGCCTATGATCTTGCCCATACTTTCGAAATAGTGATTAATACTATTTAGAGTACATTGTAGTATTTAAATTTCAGAGTCATATTTCAAAATTTTGTAACAACATCCTTGGTGTTTACCAACTGATTTTTGGTTGGTAAGTTTACCAACAAATCAAACTCAGTTGGTAATATTCACAGCCGAGATTTTTAGCAACAGATTAATATAAAATTGACATTTGATTGTTAACTCAATTTGCCAATCGATTTAATCAATTTACCAATGAATTTTTTTATTGGTAATTGAGTTTCCTTTTGTAATGTAATTAGGACCATTATAGTGGTTCAATGTATATGATATGGAAGGAAAGGAACAGTTGAGTCTTTCAGATCATGAAGAAAAATTATACGGTTCTCTCAAAGAAAATTGTTCAAAGGGTGGGGATGCAATGTAGTCTGAAGATCAAGTTAGCTAATTCGTGAAACTTAATTACTATCCTAAAAACTATAGAATTGTGTAGTTGCTTAGTTAACCTCCCAACCGCTTAACTAAATATGTTGTTAATTGGCGTAAAATAATGAGTTCGACATCAAAAGGGTAATTTTTTTCTTTCAAAAAACATAAACGACACATCAAAATTTTATTTGATCAAAAGGGCAAAATTGCTCTTGACGGAGCGATTTTTTTCTGACAAATATTGATGCTGTTAATTTTTTTTTTCAAAGATCGTTGTTTGTGCAGCATTTTTCTCAAAAAAAATTCTTTTTAAAAAACTAAAATATGACAGCCTTTTATAAAATAAAAAACAGAAATTAAAATTGATGTCGCTACATTGGCAGCGATTTGCTTTACACTCTTTTTTTTAACCATGGCTGTTGATTGATTTTTTTTAAAAAAGTTTTTTTAAAAAATAAAATATTGCAGCAATTTTCAAAAAAAAAAATTTAGAAAAATCGCTCCTTGACTAGCGATTTTAGAATTTTTTGTCGTTTCTTAAAGAGAATCCTAGTTATAGCAAAGATATTTATTTTTCTAAAAAAAATTCAAGCAAAACGCAGCAAGGGTAACGATATTTAAATAGCAAATTTTTTTGCACGACAACGATTTTACAGAACTTTTTTTTAGAGTAACAACGTCAATAATTGTTAGAAGAAAATCGAGCGATTTTTCCCTTTTGATTTTTAAAAAAATTGATACGCCCTTTATGTTTTCTGAAAGAAAAAAATTGTCATTTTAGCTCCGAACACATAAAATAACTTTGCCTTTGGACATTAAGATTGAATAGTCATTTTCATATTTTTGAACTATTAATTTGCTACGACATAATCAATTAATTAATGGCTGAAATCAAAACATTATTCTTTCCTCTGAAATGTATATTCATTACTAGAAACATCTCAAAATTGACCTAAGAGAAATTGATCGATTAAACAAATCAAGAAAAATAGATTTTATTCCTCAATTCATACATTTTTTAAATTTATTTTATGAAAAAGAGCTTAATATACTTTTAAATTATTGAAAATGATACAAAATTACCTTCCATCCACCTATTGACTCCAAAATATCCTTCACATCTATCTATTGGCTCCAAAATACCCATATCATCCACTTTTGGGTTCAAAATTGACCACTTATTTAACAGATTTAAATTTAAACTATTTATATAATTTTTAAAATACATAGCACTCAACTAATTGTTATAGTTTAACTTATTAGTATAATGTATAAATCAATCTATTGTCCACTTATTACTAATTAAACCCCACAAAATTAATAAATCCGTCATATTACTAATGCAACAATAGGCTAGCTACTCCCGATGAGTATTTTTAAAAATTTGAGGTGAAAATATCTATAGAAGTAAATTATCATACATTCAACTGTTTAAATAAAAATTACCGACAAATTTAAAAGTCTGACTATGTTCATCTTAATTATTCTTTCATCTCAATTATGTGATGTTACTTCAAAGATATTCTTTTTAAAAAATAATATACTAAAGGTTTTAAAACAAATCATAAATATTTATAAATTGTATTTAAAAAAATGTATGAATTAATTCGGGATGTACTACTGCTTTACCTTTTAATCATAAATTTCGAATTCAAACTTGAAAAGAATCCTATTGAAAGTGTCCTCCTAAATAAGCTGCCCAACTTAAATTTAATTGTGGCTTCGATTCGGACTCGAATAATTTTGGATATCATTTTCAGGAATCTATAATTTTATCGTATTTTAATAGTGTTTATGGCGATTTTGATATTATAGTTGGTTTATTAACGGGTGCTTAGTTAGCAATGAGTGGATAGTAGGTTAGATTAAAAATTATGTTAATAAATTAAATTATAACTAATAGTTGAGCGACAAGTATTTTAATAAATATTTAAATAATTTAATTTTAAAACCGTTAAAATGGTCAATTTTAAATCCAAAGATGGATGATAAAGGTATTTTGAAGCCGGTAGATGAATGAGAAGTCATTTTGAAGCCAATAAGTGAATGCAAAGTAATTTTATACCATTTTTATATTTTAAAAATATTTTAGGTTCTTTTTCATTTATTTTATGACTATTTATTTTTATTAATAAATCGTTCCTGTGCATCTTTATGATTTTAGGTATTAGTCAACGTGAATGTAAAGAAAAGAAGATTTGTTGAACATAACGATTTTTAGGAGCTGTTTTGCTCAAATCTGTGGGCTACAAGAACAAGTTCAATATTGTATTGTATTCTACTACTATAATAGTATAGTAGCCTCAAAATCTATTTTGACACCTAACGTGGAACCTGCACAAGCAAAACCTGCAAATCCACCGCCTGTCATTCAAATAAAAATAAGCCACAGGTATACACATGATGAGGTTCTCAACACTCTCACCTTAAAAATATAGAGACATAATATATATATATATATATATATATATATATATATATATATATATATATAGACTTTAAATTTAATTTTAATTTTTAATTTTTAATTTTTATAATGTACAAATAGATATTTTAAAAGAACTATTTTGATTTTTAAATAAATAAATACATGAATTCTATATATGAAACAATACATGTAGGATAAAATATGACATGTAGAACATATGTATTTATTTGTTCAATTTTTATAGAAATTTAAACGTCTACTTGTGCATATCCAAAATTAAAGGACATATATGTAATTCGAAGTCAAGTTAAAGAGTACATTTATGAATTATGCCAAAAATAAAAGAAGTGTTTTAAGTTTTGATATATATAAAAATAATTTTAAAGTGACTTAATATAAATTTAAAAGATTTTTGTAAAGATTAAAACTGAAAATTCAAAAATTAATTATTTTTTATATATTTTTTCTATACAAATAGATAAATTGAGAGAAACAGATTGACATAAAAGTAAATCGTTACTTCTAATGTCTCTCTCTTTTAATAATTATTATTATTATCAGAAAAAATAATACTCACATGAAGTCTATCCATCTAGTGTTGGTAGAAACAATGCCAATATTCAGGCGGCTTATTTAGGTACAACACAAACTGAAACAAAACGTAACACGCAAAAAATAAAGAGTAGCGTGTAAGGTTCGTTGGCTACAAATCACAATTGAGATGACATCAAAAACTCATTTTACTTTCACAGATTCTCTCTTTAACTCTCACTATCTTCTTCTTTCTAAAAGCTACTTTTTCAGTTGCAATACATATATATTTTTCAAAAAAAATAAAAACATAACAATTGAATGAAGATGAAAGAAATACCAACTCTTCCTCAAGACATCGTCATTGAAATTCTCATCAGGTTACCTCTCAAAACTCTCTTGAAATTCAGGTCTGTTTCCAAATCATGGCTTTATTTACTCTCAGATGCACAATTCCATAAAACCCATATCAGTTTTTCTATGAACAATCCCAAATTTAGTGACTACACCCTTGCTGCTATACCCACTGTTTCTGGTTTGGGCAAAATTTGTCATGTCTACACTGTAAGCTCTGAAAATTCATCTGTTATTGTTTCTAAACATGGGTGTCCTTCTAAGACACTGTCTCTATCGGCTTGGATTTTGGGGTCTTGTAATGGGTTAATTTGCTTAACTTCTGATTCCTTTAATTTAATGTTATGAACCCGTGTACTGGAAAGTTTAGTTTATTTCCTGATTTGATGATGGAGTATGAAGTTGGTGATGGTGGTGTGCATATTCGATATGGGTTTGGTTATGATGCATCTACGGATGATTATAAGGTTGTTAAGATGTTTAGTTTTCCTAGAATCGATAATGAGGGAAGACATGTTAATATGGTTTGTGTTTATAGCTTAAAGGGTAGTTCTTGGTCAAGTATTCAGGGTTTTGATAGTGGTCATGTAAATGGAAATGTTGGTGTTTTTGCCAATGGGGTTCTTCATTGGGAAGGATGTTATGATTATGTTTCGGGTGGTGTTTCGTCGGAGATTGTTACGTTGGATTTGGCTAAAGAGAGATATGGGAGGATAGCTCTGCCTAGGTATGAAGGTGGAGGTATTCATTGGACATTAGGTGAATCGAGAGGGCGTTTAGTTGCTTGTTGCAATCATGAATCAGATAAGGCAGATATGTGGGTGTTGAAGGAATATGGTGTAGAGAAAACATGGACTAAAGTGGTTACCATTTCATCACCGGATGATCGTAGAGTTAGTATCTCGCCGTTGTTTGTGGCAGAGAATGGTGATGAGGTTCTGGTGAAGCTTGGCACAGAGGTGACACTGTACAATTCAAGGAATGCATCATTCAAGCGAATTTCCGATTATGTGTCTACGGATGATTTTCTTCAAGTTCAAGTGACTACCTACTTAGAGAGCCTTGCTTCACCTCATATTTAGTGACCTGATGGTAAATGATCTCCCTGATTGCCTGGTGCTCTGTTTTCGAATTTGTTGATAATTTGTGTCATGTCATTGCCTTTTTGTATATTTTCTTATCTTGTACAGGTGCTATAAATGTCATGTTCAATTGGAGTTCTATGTTTGTATACAACTCATATCTTGCATCATGTTTGTTACGCAATCCTTGAATCCACTAAAGGTCATCAATGTCGAATAGACGAGATTTGAGTGATGAACAGTTGGTTGAATGCATATTAAAAATGTACGTAGATCATATTCTCATGAGCTTCATCCCTAGAGTAGTTTTGTTCATTTTGGTAAGTGTTGAATAACCAACCAAAAGGGACATCTGATATACGAATTTTTCATTACATGATTGAGTTGTGGATAGAATGTTGTAATAGACACTAATTTGGTCAAGTGGTTTTAGGTTCATTATACTTGATATCCAAGTCCCTTTGACACTGGTACAACAGAGTACTTTGATTCTTTGGGTGGCCCGTTTGTTATTTTTACGCATGTTGTATATTATATATATACATAAGAGTGTCGTGGAAGCTTGCATGTGGCATGGCGCCTCCACGAGCCTTAATAGATCCAATTCGCCTCTGCCAGGAACTAGGGTTATGCATCATTCTGTTGTTTGTTGAACACACTTGCCCTCAAGCATGATCAACCTTGCATAAGTGCACACAGAGAGATGTGCATCTCTGTGTATAACCGATTGTTAGAATCGAAAATAAGCAGGTGTAAATGCGGAATCTAGCAAAACAAATCTCGAAAGATCACGAGTAAGAAGACAACGAGAAATATTCCAAAAGACGCAAAGATTTAATGTGATTCGGTCAATCAACCTACGTCCACAAAGGGAATGAGCACTCCACTATAAATATGAGAGTACAAAATACAGAGAGAAACAACCTCAACCAATTCACTCGGAATACATGAGAGGCTCACCTTAGTGATAACGTATCAAACTTGTGATCCATAAATTTTTTCCATAACCAAAACTCTCATAGTCTTTAAATTGTGAATGTTGGTTAAGTTAGAAGGAACATGTCTCTATTTATGGAGTCCTAAACTTTTCGTATCAGAAAAAAAATTAGTCAATTCAAAACTTTTTCCTAAAAGTAAAATCTATTTATGATAAGAAATTTAGGGAAAATAAAATCCAACAGAAAAGTGTGTTATCTATGTACAATGTTTGGGTCGACATGCCCGAGTGTTATACGTGGTGAATCAGGTGGTTAAGGATCCGGGCCCATCGTCTTAAATGTGAAATTGAGCTGTTGAAGTTGCTTTAGACAAAAATGGCAATTGGGCCTAAGTGAGTTGTACTCGACTCTTGGGCTATTTTTAGAAATGGTGATCAGACATTGTACAAATCGACTAATTATTACGACATTCCAATCGACAAAGTTACCACACAGACGCACAATAATACAACCATGAGCTTTGAGAACATGAATAATCGCTAGGAAAAAACAAAGAAAGAAACTACTGGCAGTTACTCTGTTTGTTTTCATTGATGGGATTCAAATTATCTAACCATAGTTGAAAAATAAGATATATGATTTGAAATCTTGAACCTGTTGTTTCAAAATGAAAAGAAAGGGCTTAAAAGAGGCTCCTCATATATACGGATCTTTCTTTTCATTTTCAAACAACAGCTTCAAGATTGATTTCAAATCACACATCTTATTTTGCCAAGTGAAACCCATTACTTTGTTTTTTCAATGAAGTAATGGATTTCATGAGGCAAATTTAGGATTTCGAGAATATGGCGATAACTACTTAAAGAATATATATACATAAAATATTTAGTTTTACAGAGAGACTATCGATTCAGGTGCTCATTTTGAAGCTATAAATTCACCCTGCTGCTGAATCGAGATATGAATAAAACTATGATCTTCACCTTTATTTGGACAAAAAAGGATCAAACATTAACAAAACTCACATAACAATTTCTTTAATCCTCCTGGTAGTGTCAGCCATAGGCGGCCTCCTTTCCGGGTGCTGGGATGTACAAGAAATAGCAAGATGCAGCAATGAAACCATTTGCTCTTCATCACAATTCTGAAATCTAATCAACTCAGGATCAAACACTTGTGTTGTCCCCCTCTCTTGAACTTTACATTTCACCCATTTAGGCAGGTCAATTCCCTCGTCGTTGATGACACTACTAGGATTTTTACCCGTTAAGAGTTCCAACAGAACAGTGCCAAAGCTATAGACCTCAGCTTTTTGAGAAACATTTCGAATATCTGTCACCTCAGGCGCATAATATCCAGACATTTTGGAGTTTGACGTTGAGGAAATCAACTGTGTTATGCCAAATTCGGATACATATGCATCGTAGTAGTGTGTGAGGAGGATGTTAGATGACTTGATGTTGCCATGAGTGACTTTAGGGCCAAGTGAATGGAGATATTCGATACCATTGGCAACTCCTAATGCAATTCTGCTCCGTATCACCCATGTCAATGCTTCTTTTGAAACTCCTTCGCCTAACAAAATCGAAAAAGGTCAAAATTAAACTCATAGTAATAGTAATTGGTAAGAATACCAAATAACATTTAATAGAATGTAAGTTGATAGAAGACCTATTCAACTAATTAAAGAGGCTGTCCCTCTACACAGAAATGGCTATAAAGTTCTTGTTGTATGTTCCTTTCTCTATAATATATATTACATGGGTCCTTCATTAGTTATGATGTGAACACGAGTTATTGCTGCTAAGTATATCACAAATGATCTTTAGTCGTAATAGCTTAATTGTCACTAAGTATACTTTTTAGAGGCAATTACCAATGACACTTACATTTTAACACTCTTTGTAAATGTGGCTCAGCCTATAGCGACAGTGGATTTGATGATAAATAACTTATGTAAAAGAGAACTACCAAATGGTCTTCTTCCTTTCCCCTGTTTTCATACCATCTCTTCCACATAAATTCAGTTTTCATAGCTAAAGCTAAAAATCAATTAACTAGAAGATAATTTAAGGGAAAATTGTATATAATGACAAATTAATAAATTAAATTAAATGTTATAACTGCATTTTGATTTAATTGTGCCCTGTAGCAAACTCTTTGTCAGTCGCCTCTCTTCCTCAAACTCTCGTTCCCCACTCTCCCTTTCTCGCTCCATCTTTCGCCCGCTCCCTCTCACTTTTATACAAACACAAAATGTATAAAATGTGTTTGTATTTGTGTAAAACGAGAAACAATTGTATGTATACATATATTTTCGTTCCTCCCAGATCTAGCTCGCCACCCTTGCTTCTGTCACTTATACAAACAGAAACGAAATATATAAATTGTGTTTCTGTTTGTATAAAGCAAGAGGAAATTGTATATACTTATTATTATACAGTACAAATATTTCTCTACCCATTTTTCTTTTTCTTTCTCTCTTTCTCATTTTATACATACACAAATTATACAATTGATTTGTATACAACTGCTTTCTTTTGTATATGTATAGTAAATTATACAATTGGTTTCTTTGGTATATGTCAAACGAATTATATATATTTATATTTGCTATGGAGCGCAATTATGCAAACTTTACTATAACATACAAATATATATTTTGTATTTGCTATATGTGAAAGTTGCTCATAATTTAATCTTTATCTAAGAATTTTAATTAAGTTGATGGACTCCCTAACCAAAACCAGAGAAAACAAACCAATTAGAACTATCATAAAGAAGTAAGTAGCAAATATTATTATTAAAACAACAATAAGGCAAAGTTTATTAAAAATAATAAGATACTTACCATGCAAAACAGCATACAAGCTTGTAGGCATAGAATCATAAACAACAAGCTTTTCCTCTCTTCCATAATAATATGCTCTAAGAGGCACCAAATTCCCATGACCAATTCCTCCCAATACCTCCATTTTCGCCCTAAATTCCTCCTCTGAAACACAAACATTTCTCAACCTCTTCACAACAACTTCAACATCTCTATCCAAATATGCTTTATAAGTAGTTCCAGTTAACCCTTTCCCCAATACCTCCGCGGACGCCATCAATAAATCCTCCAAACCAAAAACCTCAAAACTTTCCCCAAAATATACCATTCCTTTTGTACTATCATCACAAACTCGAACTTTCTTATCCGAAAAAACATCTTCAATATCATGATTTTCTGTCACTATTGAGTCATGAGGACTCGAAACTACTTGATTCGGTGTAGGAGACACGTTCACTTGACGGAAACTTTTTTTGCTCCTATAAAATGATCTCACTAACATAAACAAAACTAATAGTAGTATGCAGAATCCGATAATCGAGCCAATTACTATTCCAGCTATTGCTCCACTTGAAAGTTTATCTGATTGATTGGTGATGTTATTGTTTTCAGGACAAGGACTAAGAGAGCCACAGAGTGAATTTCCGAGAAATGAAGAAGCTAAGAATTGATTTAAACTCGAAGGGATTGAACCGGTTAATCTATTGAAAGACACGTTGAATTCATTGAGCTGTGAGAGGTTTTTCAAATCAGGAAGTGAGCCAGAGAAGTTGTTATTCTCCAGATACAGAGTTCTCATCCTAGTCAGATTGTTAAACGCGTCTGATATCTCACCGGAGAATCTGTTCCCTGAAAGACTCACGCGTATGAGATTGTTCAGATTGAAAAAAGTAGTTGGAATTGAACCAGAAAAGTTGTTGTTTTCCAAATTAAGTATGCGTAGCTCAGTGCATGAACCTATGTCAGGAGGAAGAAGACCGGATAAAGAGTTACTCCGAAGGCTGAGACTACGGAGTTCAGTTAAGTTTCCGATGGAATTTAAGGGCATCTCACCGGATAGACCATATCCGGGGAGACGGAGTTCAATAACACGGTTGATTGTAGTATCACATTTGACACCTTCCCATGAGCATGGGGTTGAATTGGTCGTGTTCCAACTAAGAGTGCGGCCTCTGAAGGCCGCACTCAGGTGGAGCAGAGCGGCTCTATCCGCGTTAAGGTCCGAAAAGATGCCGGAAATTAGAAGAGAAAGGAAAAGGAATGAAATAAAATGAGTAGAAGACATTTTTGTTTTGTGGTTTGGTAGTGTGGATGTGTTGCTAAGTCTAATATTATTTTTTTGTTGTGTGGATTAATAACAGAAATTCATCAATAGGAAAATGACCATTGATTATTTAAGTCAATGGCGTCTACTTTATGAAGTCGTCAGTTTGGACTTGTTCAAGCTTTGTGGGATTACAAGGAGTTTTCATTTTTGGGTGTTATTTATTAATATTTGAAAAAGTATTTTAGGTGTTAAATGGCAAAGTCATGGTATAAAAAGTTGATGTCAACTTGGAGTTTGAATTTTAAATTGGTTTTCGAGAAGTTTGAAGAAAATTTACTATGAAAATTACGGATTCGGCTCCTCTCCATTTTCCTTTCCTTGATTTTTTCCAAGTTCTTGCTTCAATGTGAGACACATGGCATAGGTAAAAACTAATGGGTAAGATTTAATTGAATAAAAAAATGATTTTAATTATAATTTAGATAACGGAAAAGGGCCTAAAATACCCTCGAAGTATTGAAAATGGTACACAATTACCCTCCATCCACCTATTGGCCCCCAAATACCCTTCACATCCACCTTTAGGTCCAAATTTACCCTTTCATTAACGGATCAAAATTAAAAATACGGAAAAGGGCCTAAAATACCCTCGAAGTATTGAAAATGGTACACAATTACCCTCCATCCACCTATTGGCCCCTAAATACCCTTCAAATTCACCTTTGGGTCCAAATTTACCCCTTCTTTGAACGGACCAAAATTAAAAATAATTAAATAATATTTTTTAATTACGTGGCACTCAATCATTGGTTGTAATTTAATATTTAAAATAATTTTAAACCCACCCATTTTAACTAAACCCGCCCCACTTGACCCAATTTAAAAAAATTAACCCATCTAATTAAAATATCCTAAAATTTTATTCCTCCCATTTTCACAATTTCCATGAGTCCATTGTCTTCTTCTTC
>JAKWIY010003052.1:64085191-64312706 GCA_027704805.1 Solanum corneliomulleri | reverse complement strand
TTAGGTTATATTATTAGGTGGATCGAATCGAGTTAAAATTGTTAAGTAAAATCATATTATTATTTTTGATTTAGGATTTTTCATCCAATTGAGAGATATGGATCACAAGTTCGTAGACGGCGATGCTAATAACAACTTTATTTTGACTTTTTTTATTTTTTGTAAGTTTAAAATAATTAGTTAATATTATTATTATTATTATTATTATTATTATTATTATTATTATTATTATTATTATTATTATTAGCATTATTATAATTTTTATATATAATTAATTATAAAATAAATAAATAAATAAAACTTTAACTCTCCCCACTCCCCACTCCCCACACCCACTACCCCAACCATTTTCCACTCCACGTACCGCCCCTCCCTTACATTATATACATACTACTCATATACACAACACAGAGCACACACTTTCAACGCTGCGAATCATAATCGAGGTTCGATCAAAAGTTTACGGTATTTATTCTCTTTATTTCAGATTAAACTTTATCTCAATACTTTAATTTATTCAGGGAATTTGATGTAATTATTATGATACATTTCTTATACTTTTGTTTTATTCATAATTTGAATGAAATGAAAGAATATTTTAAATGTTATATCTCTTTTTAAATAAAAGTAGCTTTTTTTGGTGAACAAAAAGTGTTGTTGTTTGTTTTGTCCAATAAAGATTGATATTTATTCTTAACAATTCGTTATTGTTTTGTTTGAATACAAAATGTATACTTAATAATGTTGACATTAGTTTTAAGAATAATAAAATATAAAATATTGAAATATAAAGTGAAAAGATATAGAAATGATGACAAAATTATATATTGTATCATAAACATTTAGCTTTGTTTAGCTTTATTTGGTTTTATGTATAAAGCAAAAAAATTAATTTTTAATGAGGCATGCTAAAAAATATTTGTTTTAATTAAGAATGTGGTTACACATCTTTTTGAGACACTAAAAGTCACTCAAGGTGCGGTTATGCACCTTGGCCAAATTATTTTAATGATTAACTTTCAATAATTTAAATCAAGAGGTGTAAATAAAAATTATTAGGTGTGAGATACTCGAGAGGAAAAGACAATCAAAAATGCAGTTATGCATCCGACTTAAGATCAATAAAATTCAACAATAAAAATGCGAACAAGTCATGACCTGAAAATAATATTCAAAAATTAGTAAAAAATAAGTATAAGTCAATAAAAGCGACCGTGATAGAATTAAGGGACTCAAGGGATGCATAATACCTTTTCTTCGTTTAACAAAATTCCTTATTCGAATTTGTGATTCACAAATCAAAATAAGAATCATTTCCTCTTGGACTCAATTTTAAAATGACTGACTCTAAAAAAATAAAATTATCCCTAACTTAATAACGTCATTTATATTGGAAAAATTCTTTTATCGCTGTTGGGATGTAATCTCATTCATTGTCTTATTGGGAAAACGCGGACAAGCACGAAAATATATATGGTAAAAGTAATGGAAATAAAATGAGAAAATAACGACACCAAGAATTTTACGTGGAAACCCTTCTGAATAAGGGAAAAAACCACGGGCCAAGAGGAGCAATTGATATTACTATAGTAAGGAATTTTACATTGTGTAGTCACGAATACAACACTCAAAGTGACTACTACACACTCAAAAGGAACAACACTCTTTTGGTTTCCGTCTTACTAAAATATCGCTCACACTCTATTTTTCTTCACAGATTATTTTCTTATATAGCCTATCGAATACCTCACTTTGCTCTCAAAATGGTTTTTCTCTCTAACTTGGTGTGTACTACAAATGAGCAAGAATGCTCTATTTATAGAAGGATAAAACCATGTCTATGTCACTAATGACATATGTAAACATAGCAAAGTCAAGAATGGTTGCAAATCTTACCAATTTGCCAACTACCAAATCTTTTATTTTCAACTCCAATTACTATTCCTTTTTAACAATTGCTTGTACCAATTGAATAGTTAAAGTTGACTAAAAAATGGGATGGATCCAACAAATCTCCCCCTCCAGTCCCATTTACTGGAAGAAGGTATCTTCAACTTCTTTAGAGAGAGCGCATACCCACAAGTTCTTTGCATAACTCGAACTTGTCTTTCGGTATCATCTTGGTCAGCATATCTACGGGATTTTCACTTGTGTGAATCTTTTTGACGTGAAATGATTCATTCTCCACTTTCTCACGAATCCAATGATATCTGACGTCAATGTGTTTTGTTCTTGCATGGTACATGGAGTTCTTGCTCAAGTCTATTGCACTCTGGCTGTCACAATAGACAATATACTCCATCTGATTCAAACCAAGCTCTTGAAGAAATCGCTTTAGCCATATCATCTACTTGTCGGCTTCAGTAGCCGCAATATACTCAGCTTCAGTTGTAGATAATGCAACACATTTCTGCAACTTTGACTGCCATGATATAGCTCCCCCTGAAAAAGTAAACAAATATCCAGTAGTGGATTTTCTGTTATCAAGGTCACCTGCCATATCAGAATCTGTATAGCCTTTCAAGATTGGATTTGATGCTCCAAAACACAAGCATTCATCTGAGCTTCCTCTAAGATACCTGAGTATCCACTTCACAGCTTCCCAATGCTCTTTTCCCGGATTTTAAAGAAATCTACTGACAACACCAACTGCGTGAGCAATATCAGGTCTAGTGCACACCATTGCATACATTAGACTTCCGACAACGGAGGAATATGGAACTTTGGCCATGTTCTCTTTTTCCTCCCTAGCTGTAGGACACATCTTCTTGCTTAACTTCATATGACCAGCAAGAGGTATACTCACAGGCTTCGCATTCTTCATATTGAAGCGCTCCAATACGCGTTCAATGTACTTCTTCTGGGACAAATAAATCTTCCTTTTATCTCTAAGACGAGTAATTCTCATGCCCAAAATTTGCTTGGCATGACCCAAGTCTTTCATTGAACTTACACAACTCTTTCTATAGCTCGTCAATCTTGGAAGTATTCTTGCCCACAATCAACATCATCCACATACAACAAAAGGATGATAAAATCATTGTCAGAAAATTTTTGTACAAATACGCAATGATCTGAAGAAGTCTTCTTATAGCCTTGCTCCCCCATAACAGATTAAAACTTTTTGTACCACTGTCTGGGAGCTTGTTTGAGGCCATAGAGACTCTTTTTGAGTTTGCATACAAAATTTTCTTTACCATCTACTTTGAAGCCCTCAGGTTGTTCCATATAAATCTCTTCATCTAGGTCACTGTGAAGGAAAGCCATCTTCACATCCATCTGCTCAATCTCTAAATTAAGACTAGCAGCCAAACCTAGAACTGGGCTTCAAGTTGTGTTCTTCAACTTTAACTTTGAACACCCACTTGTTCTTCAAAGCTCTCATGCCCTTGGGCAATTTTACCAACTCATAAGTGTGGTTCTCATGCAAAGACTTCATCTCGTCTTGCATGGCTTCAATCCATTGATTCTTGTGCTCATCTTCCATGGCTTCCTCATAACATTCAGGTTCTCCCCCGTCAGTGAGTAACACATACTCATTGGGTGAATAACGGGAGGAATGAAACCGCTGTCTTGTGGACCTCCGAAGCGGAATATTTGATTCGTCCACAACTTCATGAGCAACAGGATCATCAATAACAATATCATTGTTATTATCAACATCAACATATTGATTCGATACATGATTCTGGGCGTCACCATGATTATCAAAACAACACAATCATGCACACTTGTGTGAGGAACTTCATCATGATGAACTATACCATCAAAACTTGAAGATTCTACCTTCTTCGCTTTGTCAATATCTTCAATTGTTTGATTCTCCATGAAAATAACATCACGGCTTCTCACAAGTTTCTTTTCAATTGGATCATATAGCCTGTAACCAAATTCATCTAGGCCATATCCAATGAAGATGTATTGCCTTGTCTTGGCATCTAATTTTGACCTCTCATCTTTCGGCACATGTACAAAAGCTTTGCAACCAAATACTCTCAAATGGTCATAGGAAACATCCTTTCCATACCAAACACTATTTGGCATATCACTTTGTAAAGCAACAACAGGAGATAGATTAATAACATGTGCAGCGGTCAATAAAGCCTCACCCCAAAATAAGTTCGGCAACTTTGCTTCAGAAAGTAAACATCTAACTCTTTCCATCAAGGTCCTGTTCATCCTCTCAGCCAAACCATTAAGCTGAGGAGTCTTGGGAGGAGTCTTCTGGTGTCTAATACCTTGATGCTTGCAGTATTCGTCAAATGGTCCACTATATTCACCACCATTATCAGTACGAATACATTTCAATTTCTTTCCAGTTTCTCTTTCAACTGAAGCCTGAAACTGCTTAAAGACACCTAACACTTGGTCTTTAGTCTTCAAGACATAGACCCAAAGTTTTCTCGAGCAATCATCAATGAAAGTGACAAAGTAAAGTGCACCACCCAATGTCTTGTCTTCATTGGACCACATAAATCAGAGTGCACTAACTCAAGCAACTCTATCTTTCTCGAAAGAGGGTAGGACTTAAAGGAAACTCTATTTTGTTTACCAGCCAAGCAGTGCTCACATTTTTCTAATTTAGCACTTTGGAAATTTGACAATAATTTCTTCTTGGCTAGAACATTAAGTCCCTTCTCGCTAATGTGGCTAAGCCTCTTGTGCCATAATGTTGAAGAGCTATCGCTCTCAACTGCATTCACCATATCAACACAAGCAGAGGCCGTAGTCCAGTATAGACCACGACGTTTGTTACCAAGAGCCACAACCAAGGAACCCTTAATGAGCTTCCATTTTCCATTACCGTTGGTACTAACATATACATCATCATCTAAAACACCAACAGATTAGGTGCAGACGAACATCAGGAGCATGTTTCACATTGTTCAAAACTAGTTTAGTTCCAATACTAGTTTCCAAACAAATTGTACCAATACCAACCACCCTAGAAACAATCTCATTACCCATACTCAAGGTTCCAAAATCACCAAGAGTGTAGGAAGAGAAAAAATCCTTCCTTGATGTCACATGAGATGCGGCACCAGTGTCCACAACCCAGCTTGACTCATCACAAGCAATATTTATCATGTTTGCATCAAGAACAGTAACAAGATCTTCGGTGGTAACGGTGGCTAGGCAATTTTCATTGCCATCTTGTTTAGTGTCCTCTTTGTTATTGTTCTCCCTCTTCAACTTCCTGCAAAACTTCTTTGTGTGCCCTTTCATGCCACAATGATAGCACTCAATATCCTTAAGTCTGTCTTTGGATTTGCTCCTTTTTTGTTCTCTATGCTGAGAACCACGAGTTTTATTTCTCCCCCCTAGGGCCAGTTATCAGGACATCCGACGAAGAGGAACCTTGAGTTTTTCTTCTCATCTCTTCGTTCAAGACACTACTCTTGGCAGAATTCATAGAGATCACACCATCCAGAGCAGAATTTGACAATGACGTTATAAATGTTTCCCATGAATCTGGTAGGGAACCAAGTAGAAGCAAGCTTTGAATTTCTTCATCAAATTTGATGCCCATAGCAGATAATTGGTTCATAATCCCCTGAAAATTATTCAGATGGTCTGTCATTGGAGAACCATCATGATACTTCAAACTCAACATCTGCTTTATTGAGAACATTTTGTTGTTGCCAGTCTTTCGAGCATACAAACTTTCAAGATGCTCCCATAGGGTTCGAGCATGTTTTCCCCAGAAATATGGTCAACACACATTATCGTCGACCCATTGCCTAATGAATCCACAAACCTGTCTATGCAACAGATTCCACTCTTCATCTGTTATATTATCAGGCTTTACAGTGGTAAATACTGGTTTATAAAAATTCTTGACATAAAGCAGATCTTCCATTTTCCCCTTCCAAATGGCATAATTAACACCATTCAAAGTAACCATTCTACTTGTGTTGGCTACCATTGTTTTCCCCAAAAAATATAGTTATCGCAAATCAAAGTAAATCTTTTCCGATGTGGAAGTTCAGACTGTGCTTCAACCACAGAGCATACTCAGATAAAACCTTGGCTCTGATACCAGTTTATTGGGAAAACGCGGACAAGCACAAAAATATATATGGTAAAAAGTAATGGAAATAAAATGAAAAAATAACGACACCAAGAATTTACGTGGAAACCCTTCTGAATAAGGGAAAAAACCACGGGCCTAGAGGAGCAATTGATATTACTATAGTAAGGAATTTTACACTGTGTAGTCACGAATACAACACTCAAAGTGACTACTACACACTCAAAAGGAACAACACTCTTTTGGTTTCCGTCTTACTAAAATATCGCTCACACTCTATTTTTCTTCACAGACTATTTTCTTATATAGTCTATGGAATACCTCACTTTGCTCTCAAAATGATTTTTCTCTCTAACTTGGTGTGTACTACAAATGAGCAAGATATTTATAGCAGGATAAAACCATGTCTATGTCACTAATGACATATGTAAACATAGCAAAGTAAAGAATGGTTGCAAATCTTACCAAATTGTCAACTACCAAATCTTTTATTTTCAACTCCAATTACTATTTCTTTTTAACAATTGCTTGTACCAATTGAATAGTTAAAGTTGACTAAAAAATGGGATGGATTCAACATGTCTATTAAAAAAAAACTGTCATTCTTTGAGAAAGCTTTCTCTAACTGAGGTTGGATTAGACGATAACATGCTTCGAGCTCTGCTCAATTGCTGTCCTTTGATTGATAATTTCATCATTCAGCATTGTCCGTTATTGACAAAGATTGAGCTGCGAAATCTTCAAAATATATGAAGATTGAGTCCGTTTAATGTATATGAAGAATTCGAGGCATTCTCCCTGTCATGTGGAACTCGAAAATGGAGAGCAGGCAATGAAGGACCTTACAGAGATGGAGGCAGTTTTGGTTTCAATTGTATTGGTGATGTACGTAGTTTATTCATTTAACTTATTACACCTAGTTGTAGACTTCTTTTCAATATGGATTTTTGTCACAACTCTCTTTTCTTTTTTTGAATTATATAGACAGATTAATTTCATAATTCTTTACATACTCTTTTCATTACAACTCATTTTGTTCTTTCTTTATTGCATTATTGCTTCCTCCTTTTCTTTCAATTTGTTTGTTCTACTTTTTAACTCTAAAATGTTTTTTTTTTTTTTTAACGTCTCTAATTTCCACATAGCATATTTAAGACCAAATAACTTTTATACTATTGAAGTAGGTTCTAATATTATTGAGGACTTTTATGACTCCACTAAACAACTTGTAACTAAACTAGAAAACTCTTAACTTTTAAACTGGACCAATATTAATATTATTAGCAATGCAAAAGCTCTGGCATGTGTAGTTCAATAGAAACACAACTCACTAGTTTATCTATATACACCAAACACAACAAGCCTCATTTAGGATCTCTCTATAATTTACAAAATATAATTATAGAATCAAAATGTGTTGTAAATCATTGAATTCCTTAACTGAATACTTCAATTTAATTCTCTCTACTTGTTCACCAGCTTTTAGTAATCTTCAAACTATTTTGGGAATATCTCCACGAAATATGACTTATCGACAGGCTACAATATTATTTAAATTACTCGCACGGAAAAAAAATTTAGAAAAAGAGAAATAATTTTATAATATATTTATGGACAAAACAGAGGATAATAGTAGTAAGAAAAAGATTTCTTTTAATAATATATTTATGACAAGATAATATAATTTTTATGATTGTGGTATTATTATTTTTTAAAATACCCTCGAAGTATTGAAAATGGTACACAATTACCCTCCATCCACCTATTGGCCCCCAAATACCCTTCACATCCACCTTTGGGTCCAAATTTACCCTTTCATTAACGGACCAAAATTAAAAATACGGAAAAGGGCCTAAAATACCCTCGAAGTATTGAAAATGGTACACAATTACCCTCCATCCACCTATTGGCCCCCAAATACCCTTCAAATTCACCTTTGGGTCCAAATTTACCCCTTCATGAACGGACCAAAATTAAAAATAATTAAATAATATTTTTTAATTACGTGGCACTCAATCATTGGTTGTAATTTAATATTTAAAATAATTTTAAACCCACCCATTTTAACTAAACCCGCCCCACTTGACCAATTTAAAAAAATTAACCCATCTAATTAAAATATCCTAAAATCTTATTCCTCCCATTTTTTCAATTTCCATGACTCCATTGTAATTTAAGTTCTTCGGGGAAAGAAATCGAAGAAGAAGCTGACATTTTCTTCATGAAGAGAAGAAGAAGAAGACAATGGACTCATGGAAATTGTGAAAATGGGAGGAATAAAATTTTAGGATATTTTAATTAGATGGGTTAATTTTTTTAAATTGGGTCAAGTGGGGCGGGTTTAGTTAAAATGGGTGGGTTTAAAATTATTTTAAATATTAAATTACAACCAATGATTGAGTGCCACGTAATTAAAAAATATTATTTAATTATTTTTAATTTTGGTCCGTTCAAAGAAGGGGTAAATTTGGACCCAAAGGTGAATTTGAAGGGTATTTAGGGGCCAATAGGTGGATGGAGGGTAATTGTGTACCATTTTCAATACTTCGAGGGTATTTTAGGCCCTTTTCCGTATTTTTAATTTTGATCCGTTAATGAAAGGGTAAATTTGGACCTAAAGGTGGATGTGAAGGGTATTTGGGGGCCAATAGGTGGATGGAGGGTAATTGTGTACCATTTTCAATACTTCGAGGGTATTTTAGGCCCTTTTCCGTTATCTAAATTATAATTAAAATCATTTTTTTATTCAATTAAATCTTACCCATTAGTTTTTACCTATGCCATGTGTCTCACATTGAAGCAAGAACTTGGAAAAAATCAAGGAAAGGAAAATGGAGAGGAGCCGAATCCGTAATTTTCATAGTAAATTTTCTTCAAACTTCTCGAAAACCAATTTAAAATTCAAACTCCAAGTTGACATCAACTTTTTATACCATGACTTTGCCATTTAACACCTAAAATACTTTTTCAAATATTAATAAATAACACCCAAAAATGAAAACTCCTTGTAATCCCACAAAGCTTGAACAAGTCCAAACTGACGACTTCATAAAGTAGACGCCATTGACTTAAATAATCAATGGTCATTTTCCTATTGATGAATTTCTGTTATTAATCCACACAACAAAAAAATAATATTAGACTTAGCAACACATCCACACTACCAAACCACAAAACAAAAATGTCTTCTACTCATTTTATTTCATTCCTTTTCCTTTCTCTTCTAATTTCCGGCATCTTTTCGGACCTTAACGCGGATAGAGCCGCTCTGCTCCACCTGAGTGCGGCCTTCAGAGGCCGCACTCTTAGTTGGAACACGACCAATTCAACCCCATGCTCATGGGAAGGTGTCAAATGTGATACTACAATCAACCGTGTTATTGAACTCCGTCTCCCCGGATATGGTCTATCCGGTGAGATGCCCTTAAATTCCATCGGAAACTTAACTGAACTCCGTAGTCTCAGCCTTCGGAGTAACTCTTTATCCGGTCTTCTTCCTCCTGACATAGGTTCATGCACTGAGCTACGCATACTTAATTTGGAAAACAACAACTTTTCTGGTTCAATTCCAACTACTTTTTTCAATCTGAACAATCTCATACGCGTGAGTCTTTCAGGGAACAGATTCTCCGGTGAGATATCAGACGCGTTTAACAATCTGACTAGGATGAGAACTCTGTATCTGGAGAATAACAACTTCTCTGGCTCACTTCCTGATTTGAAAAACCTCTCACAGCTCAATGAATTCAACGTGTCTTTCAATAGATTAACCGGTTCAATCCCTTCGAGTTTAAATCAATTCTTAGCTTCTTCATTTCTCGGAAATTCACTCTGTGGCTCTCTTAGTCCTTGTCCTGAAAACAATAACATCACCAATCAATCAGATAAACTTTCAAGTGGAGCAATAGCTGGAATAGTAATTGGCTCGATTATCGGATTCTGCATACTACTATTAGTTTTGTTTATGTTAGTGAGATCATTTTATAGGAGCAAAAAAAGTTTCCGTCAAGTGAACGTGTCTCCTACACCGAATCAAGTAGTTTCGAGTCCTCATGACTCAATAGTGACAGAAAATCATGATATTGAAGATGTTTTTTCGGATAAGAAAGTTCGAGTTTGTGATGATAGTACAAAAGGAATGGTATATTTTGGGGAAAGTTTTGAGGTTTTTGGTTTGGAGGATTTATTGATGGCGTCCGCGGAGGTATTGGGGAAAGGGTTAACTGGAACTACTTATAAAGCATATTTGGATAGAGATGTTGAAGTTGTTGTGAAGAGGTTGAGAAATGTTTGTGTTTCAGAGGAGGAATTTAGGGCGAAAATGGAGGTATTGGGAGGAATTGGTCATGGGAATTTGGTGCCTCTTAGAGCATATTATTATGGAAGAGAGGAAAAGCTTGTTGTTTATGATTCTATGCCTACAAGCTTGTATGCTGTTTTGCATGGTAAGTATCTTATTATTTTTAATAAACTTTGCCTTATTGTTGTTTTAATAATAATATTTGCTACTTACTTCTTTATGATAGTTCTAATTGGTTTGTTTTCTCTGGTTTTGGTTAGGGAGTCCATCAACTTAATTAAAATTCTTAGATAAAGATTAAATTATGAGCAACTTTCACATATAGCAAATACAAAATATATATTTGTATGTTATAGTAAAGTTTGCATAATTGCGCTCCATAGCAAATATAAATATATATAATTCGTTTGACATATACCAAAGAAACCAATTGTATAATTTACTATACATATACAAAAGAAAGCAGTTGTATACAAATCAATTGTATAATTTGTGTATGTATAAAATGAGAAAGAGAGAAAGAAAAAGAAAAATGGGTAGAGAAATATTTGTACTGTATAATAATAAGTATATACAATTTCCTCTTGCTTTATACAAACAGAAACACAATTTATATATTTCGTTTCTGTTTGTATAAGTGACAGAAGCAAGGGTGGCGAGCTAGATCTGGGAGGAACGAAAATATATGTATACATACAATTGTTTCTCGTTTTACACAAATACAAACACATTTTATACATTTTGTGTTTGTATAAAAGTGAGAGGGAGCGGGCGAAAGATGGAGCGAGAAAGGGAGAGTGGGGAACGAGAGTTTGAGGAAGAGAGGCGACTGACAAAGAGTTTGCTACAGGGCACAATTAAATCAAAATGCAGTTATAACATTTAATTTAATTTATTAATTTGTCATTATATACAATTTTAATTATCTTCTAGTTAATTGATTTTTAGCTTTAGCTATGAAAACTGAATTTATGTGGAAGAGATGGTATGAAAACAGGGGAAAGGAAGAAGACCATTTGGTAGTTCTCTTTTACATTAGTTACTTATCATCAAATCCACTGTCGCTATAGGCTAAGCGACATTTACAAAGAACGTTAAAATGTAATTGTCATTGGTAATTGCCTCTAAAAAAGCTATTACGACTAAAGATCATTTGTGATATACTTAGCAGCAATTAAACTCGTGTTCACATCATAACTAATGAAGGACCCATGTAATATTATATTATAGAGAAAGGAACATACAACAAGAACTTTATAGCCATTTCTGTGTAGAGGGACAGCCTCTTTAATTAGTTGAATAGGTCTTCTATCAACTTACATTCTATTAAATGTTATTTGGTATTCTTACCAATTACTATTACTATGAGTTTAATTTTGACCTTTTTCGATTTTGTTAGGCGAAGGAGTTTCAAAAGAAGCATTGACATGGGTGATACGGAGCAGAATTGCATTAGGAGTTGCCAATGGTATCGAATATCTCCATTCACTTGGCCCTAAAGTCACTCATGGCAACATCAAGTCATCTAACATCCTCCTCACACACTACTACGATGCATATGTATCCGAATTTGGCATAACACAGTTGATTTCCTCAACGTCAAACTCCAAAATGTCTGGATATTATGCGCCTGAGGTGACAGATATTCGAAATGTTTCTCAAAAAGCTGAGGTCTATAGCTTTGGCACTGTTCTGTTGGAACTCTTAACGGGTAAAAATCCTAGTAGTGTCATCAACGACGAGGGAATTGACCTGCCTAAATGGGTGAAATGTAAAGTTCAAGAGAGGGGGACAACACAAGTGTTTGATCCTGAGTTGATTAGATTTCAGAATTGTGATGAAGAGCAAATGGTTTCATTGCTGCATCTTGCTATTTCTTGTACATCCCAGCACCCGGAAAGGAGGCCGCCTATGGCTGACACTACCAGGAGGATTAAAGAAATTGTTATGTGAGTTTTGTTAATGTTTGATCCTTTTTTGTCCAAATAAAGGTGAAGATCATAGTTTTATTCATATCTCGATTCAGCAGCAGGGTGAATTTATAGCTTCAAAATGAGCACCTGAATCGATAGTCTCTCTGTAAAACTAAATATTTTATGTATATATATTCTTTAAGTAGTTATCGCCATATTCTCGAAATCCTAAATTTGCCTCATGAAATCCATTACTTCATTGAAAAAACAAAGTAATGGGTTTCACTTGGCAAAATAAGATGTGTGATTTGAAATCAATCTTGAAGCTGTTGTTTGAAAATGAAAAGAAAGATCCGTATATATGAGGAGCCTCTTTTAAGCCCTTTCTTTTCATTTTGAAACAACAGGTTCAAGATTTCAAATCATATATCTTATTTTTCAACTATGGTTAGATAATTTGAATCCCATCAATGAAAACAAACAGAGTAACTGCCAGTAGTTTCTTTCTTTGTTTTTTCCTAGCGATTATTCATGTTCTCAAAGCTCATGGTTGTATTATTGTGCGTCTGTGTGGTAACTTTGTCGATTGGAATGTCGTAATAATTAGTCGATTTGTACAATGTCTGATCACCATTTCTAAAAATAGCCCAAGAGTCGAGTACAACTCACTTAGGCCCAATTGCCATTTTTGTCTAAAGCAACTTCAACAGCTCAATTTCACATTTAAGACGATGGGCCCGGATCCTTAACCACCTGATTCACCACGTATAACACTCGGGCATGTCGACCCAAACATTGTACATAGATAACACACTTTTCTGTTGGATTTTATTTTCCCTAAATTTCTTACCATAAATAGATTTTACTTTTGAAAAAAGATTTTGAATTGACTAATTTTTTTTCTGATAGAAAAAAGTTTAGGACTCTATAAATAGAGACATGTTCCTTCAAACTTAACCAGCATTCACAATTTAAAGGCTATGAGAGTTTTGGTTAGGGAGAAAATTTATAGATCACAAGTTTGATACGTTATCACTTGTGTGAAACTCCCATGTATTCCGAGTGAATTGGTTGAAGTTGTTTCTCTCTGTATTTTGTACTCTCATATTTATAGTGGATTGCTCATCCCCTTTGTGGACGTAGGTTGATTGACCGAACCACATTGAATCATTGTGTCCTTTGGAATATTTCTCGTTGTCTTCTTACTCGTGGTCTTTCGAGATCTGTTTTGCTAGATTCCGCATTTACACCTGCTTATTTTCGATTCTAACAACCGGTTGTACACAGAGATGCACATCTCTCTGTGTGCACTTATGCAAGGTTGATCATGCTTGAGGGCAAGCGTGTTCAACAAACAACAGAATGATGCATAACCCTAGTTCCTGGCAGAGGTGAATCGGATCTATTAAGGCTCGTGGAGGTGCCATGCCACATGCAAGCTTCCACGACACTCTTTTATATATATATATATATATATATATATATATATATATATGTATATATATATATATATATACAAGCATATAAATAACAACGGGCCACCCAAAGAACCAAAGTACTCTGTTGTACCAGTGTCAAAGGGACTTGGATATCAAGTATAATGAACCTAAAACCACTTGACCAAATTAGTGTCATTTGTAACAATCTATCCACAACTCAATCATGTATTGAAAAATTCGTATATCAGATGTCCCTTTTGGTTGGTTATTCAACACTTACCAAAATGAACAAAACTACTCTAGGGATGAAGCTCATGAGAATATGATCTTCGTACATTTTTAATATGCATTCAACCAACTGTTCATCACTCAAATCTCGTCTATTCGACATTGATGATCTTTAGTGGATTCAAGGATTGCGTAACAAACATGATGCAAGATATGAGTTGTATACAAACATAGAACTCCAATTGAACATGAGATTTATAGCACCTGTACAAGATAAGAAAATATACAAAAAAGGCAATGACATGACACAAATTATAACAAATTCGAAAACAGAGAGCATTAGGCAATCAGGGAGATCATTTACCATCAGGTCACTGAATATGAGGTGAAGCAAGGCTCTCTAAGTAGGTAGTCACTTGAACTTGAAGAAAATCATCCGTAGACACATAATCGGCAATTCGCTTGAATGATGCATTCCTTGAATTGTACAGTGTCACCTCTGTGCCAAGCTTCACCAGAACCTCATCACCATTCTCTGCCACAAACAACGGCGAGATATTAACTCTACGATTATCCGGTGATGAAATGGTAACCACTTTAGTCCATGTTTTCTCTACACCATATTCCTTCAACACCCACATATCTGCCTTATTTGATTCATAATTGCAACAAGCAACTAAACGCCCTCTCGACTCACCTAATGTCCAATGAATACCTCCACCTTCATACCTAGGCAGAGCTATCCTCCCATATCTCTCTTTAGCCAAATCCAACGTAACGATCTCCGACGAAACACCACCCGAAACATAATCATAACATCCTTCCCAATGAAGAACCCCATTGGCAAACACAGCAACATTTCCATTTACATGACCACTATCAAAACCCTGAATACTTGACCAAGAACTACCCTTTAAGCTATAAACACTAACCCTATTAACATGTCTTCCCTCATTATCGATTCGAGGAAAACTAAACATCTTAACAACCTTATAATCATCCGTCGATGCATCATAACCAAACCCATATCGAATATGCACACCACCATGACCAACTTCATACTCAATCATCAAATCAGGAAATAAACTAAACTTTCCAGTACACGGGTTCAATAACATTAAATTAAAGCAATCAGAAGCTAAGCAAATTAACCCATTACAAGACCCCAAAATCCAAGCCGAGAGAGACAGTGTCTTAGAAGGACACCCATGTTTAGACACAATAACAGATGAATTTTCAGAGCTTATAGTGTAGACATGACAAATTTGCCCAAACCAGAGAAACAGTGGGTATAGCAGCAAGGTGTAGTTTTGTGTAGTCGTAAATTTGGATTGTTCATAGAAAAAACTGATATGGGTTTTATGGAATGTGCATCTGAGAGTAAATAAAGCCATGATTGGGAAACAGACCTGAATTTCAATAGAGTTTTGAGAGGTAACCTGATGAGAATTTCAATGATGATGTCTTGAGGAAGAGTTGGTATTTCTTTCATCTTCATTCAATTGTTATGTTTTTATTATTTTTTTGAAAAATATATATGTATTGAAACAGAAAAAGTAGCTTTTAGAAAGAAGAAGATAGTGAGAGTTAATGAGAGAATATGTGAAAGTAAAATGAGTTTTTGATGTCATCTCAATTGTGATTTGTAGCCAACCAACCTTACACGCTACTCTTTATTTTTTCGTGTTACGTTTTGTTTCAGTTTGTCTTGTACCTAAATAAGCCGCCTGAATATTGGCATTGTTTCTGCCAACACTAGATGGATAGACTTCATGTGAGTGTTATTTTTTCTGATAATAATAATAATAGGCCTAAGTCATCTCCAGTCACTTAAAGTAGTTATCTTCTTCCCCCATCATTCTAATGATTTCAAAATTCTTAATATCAATGGTTATCTTCTTCACCCATTATTCTAATGGTTTCAAAATTCTTAGCATTTTGTTTCATTTATAAATTTTCGAAAAGATCTTTTTTCCCATCTTTTCTACCTAAAAAACGAGATGAAGTAAAAAGTTATAATTAATAAAAAAGTTGATAAAAAAAAATTATCGGGTTAAAGATGGAACTGTACAGGGAGGGGAGGGTAGCCATTAATGGAGTTAGAGGAAATGTATGTTTTGTTCCACTTGAAGGCGGGAAGTTTAGGAGGTTTTACTTTTCTTTTTTTTCCAGTTTTTTACTTTAAAATAATTTTTATTTTTTTTACTTTATAAATAATGTTTAAATAATTTTTGGATAAAAAATAAACACATGTCATATTTGATTGGTCAAATTGACAGGTCAGCGCGAGTGCATTTCACACATCCTCTATTTTTTGTTTATTCTCGAAAAAAATGTTCAAATGGTTCAAATTCAGAATGGTTGAAGCGTTCAATAGGTAGTACGTCTAGTTGAGGTATCTAAATGAATAATCGGCACAAGTTTGAATAGACGCATATGACTTTGGCCATAATAATAATTAAAAAAAGAAAGACATTAGAAGTAACGATTTACTTTATGACAATTTGTTTGTCTCAATTTATCTATTTGTATATAAAAAATAATTAAATTTTCTATTTTTAGTTTTAATCTTTACAAAAATATTTCTAATTTATATTAAGTCACTGTAAAATTATTTTTATATATGTCAAAACTTAAAACACTTTTTTTGTGTTTGGCGTAATACATAAATGTGTCATTTAATTTAACTTCAAATTATATTTATGTTCTTCAATTTTTGGGAGTACACAAGTAGACGTTTAAGCTTGTATAAAGTTGAACAAATAAACATATATGTTTTACATATCATATTTTGTCCTATGTGTATTGTGTCATGTAGGAATCATGTGTTTATTTATTTAAAAGTTGGATAATTCTCATAAAGTGTCTGTTTAAGCATTTTAATGAAAAATAAAGATTAAATTTAAAATTTAATATAAAGACAATATATATATATATATATATATATATTGTCTTTATATTAAATTTTTGAGGTGAGAGTGTTGAGAACCTTATCACGTGTGGCTTATTTTTATTTGAATGACACGCGGTGGATTTGCAGGTGTTGCTTGTGCGGGTTCCACGTTAGGTGTCAAAATAGATTTTGAGGCTACTATACTATTAGTAGTAGAATACAATACAATATTGAACTTGTTTTCGAAGCCCACAGATTTGAGCAAAAAAGCTCCTAAAAATCGTTATGTTGAACAAATCTTCTTTTCTTTACATTCACGTTGACTAATCCCTAAAATCATGCAGATGCACAGGGACAATTTATTAATAAAAATAAATAGTCATAAATAAAAAAAAAAAAAGGTCTAAAAATATTTTTAAATTATTTTTATTGGCTTTAAAATGTCTTTTTCGTCTATCTACTGGCTTTAAAGTACCCTTGTCATTTTCAAAATTGACCACATATTTAACGATTTTAAAATTAAATTGTTTAACATAGTCAGACTTTTAAGTTTGTCGGTAATTTTTATTTAAACACTTGAATGTATGATAATTTACTTCTATAGATATTTTCACCTCAAATTTTTAAAACACTCATTGGGAGTAACTTTCTTATTGTTGCATTTGTAATGTGACAGGTTTATTAATTTTGTGGGATTTAATTAGTAATAAGTGGACAGTAGATTGATTTATAAATTATACTAATAAGTTAAACTATAACAAATAGTTGAGTGCCATGTATCTCAAAAATTATATAAATAGTTTAATTTAAAATCGTTAAATAAGTTGTCAATTTTGAACCCAAAAGTTGGATGACAAGGGTATTTTGAAGGCAATAGGTGGGTGGGAAGAATAGTTTGGAGCCAATAGGTGGATGGAACGTAATTTTATACCATTTTTAATACTTTAAGAGTATTTTAAGCCCTTTTTCCTAAAATAAATTTAAAAAATGTATGAATTGAGGAATAAAGTCTATTTTCCTTGATTTGTTTGATCGATCAATTTCTCTTAGGTCAATTTTGAGATGTTTCTAGTAATAATTATAAATTTCAGAGTAAAGAATAATGTTTTGATATCAGCCAATAATTAATTGATTATGTCGTATCAAATTAATAGTTCAAAAATATGAAAAGTGACTATTCAATCTTAATGTCCAAAGGCAAGGTTATTTTATGAGTCCGGAGCTAAAAGGGTAATTTTTTTCTTTTAGAAAACATAAAAGGCATATCAATTTTTTTTTTAAATTGAAAGGGCAAAATCGCTCGATCTCCTTCTAACAATTATTGACATAGTTACTCTAAAAAAAAAGTTTTGTAAATCGCTGTCGTAGCAACAATTTTGTCCAAAAAAATTTTGGTTTTTGAATATCGTTGCTCTTGCAGCGTTTTGCTTGATTTTTTTTTAGAAAAATAAATATCTCTGCTATAACCAGGATACTATTTAAGAAACTAAAAAAAAATCTAAAATCACTAGTCAAGGAGCGATTTTTCTGAAATTTTTTTTTAGAAAATTGTTGCCAATATTTTATTTTATAAAAATCCTTTTTTAAAAAAAAATCAATTGACAACCATGGTTAAAAAAGAGTTTAAAGCAAATCGCTACCAAGTAGCGGTTTTCAATTTTAATTTCTGTTTTTTATTTTATAAAAGGTTGTCATATTTTAGTTTTTTAAAAAGAACTTTTTTTGGGGAAAACGATGCACAGACAGTGATCTTTGAAAAAAAAAATTAGCAGCATCAATATTTGTCGGAAAGAAATCGCTCCGTCAAAAGCGATTTTGCCCTTTTGCTAAAATAAAATTTTGTTATGTTGTTTATGTTTTTCGAAAGAAAAAAATTACCCTTTTAATATCGAACTCGTCATTTTACGCTAATTAACAACATATTCAATCTAGCGGTTGCGAGGTCAAAAACAAGGTTAATTTGTTTGTAATATATATATATAAGTATTTTTTTTTTTTGATAATAGAGACATCTTATACACCAAAGCAGAAAAAATGTACATAGTATTTGGTAGTTGGACATAGTCCTAATATATCAGCAACTTAAGTAAGTAACTACAAAATATCTATAGTTTTTAGGATAGTAATTAAGTTTCACGAATTAGCTAACTTGATCTTCAGATTACATTGCATCCCCGCCCTTTGAATAATTTTCCTTGAGAGAACCGTATAAGTTTTCTTCATGATCTGAAAGACTCAACTGTTCCTTTCCTTCCATATCATATACATTGCACCAACTATAATGGTCCTAATTACACTACAAAAGGAACCTCAATTACAAATAAAAAAATTCGTTGGTAAATTGATCAAATCGGTTGACAAATTGAGTTACCAACTTATATTAATCCGTTGCTAAAACGTTCGTCGATAAATATTACCAACTGATTTTAATTTGTCGGTAAACTTACCAATCGAAAATCAGTTGGTAAACACCAAGGATGTTGTTACAAATTTTGAAATATGGCCCTGAAATTTAAATACTACAATGTACTCTAAATAGTATTAATCACTATTTAGAAAGTATGGGCAAAAGCATAGGCATATATGACCTACCTCAAATACATCACAAATTGCTCGAAGTGTTAGATAGTGGAGCCTGATTAATTTTAGGTTTTCCTATTAATTCTTTATTTTAGGTTTTCCTATTTATTCTCTATAACCAAAAATACTCTGATTTATTAATATAAATATACCTCACCGCCGTGGAAGTTTACTCACGGGGTTTTACCACGAAATATTGGGTTTTCTCTCTCTTTAGATTTCTCATCTCTTTCTCTAGAAAGTTTTTGTGTTCTTCATTCATCTAGTGTGTGTGCGTGAATTCGATCCTAACAACTGGTATCAGAGCTAAGGAGATTCAACACGATCACTGAAGATGGATAGTTCAAAGCTTGGAATCGAGAAGTTTGATGGATCCGATTTCAGTTTCTGGAAGATGCAGATCGAAGATTATCTGTACCAGAAAGATCTTCACGAACCGTTGACCGGGGTGAAGGCGGAATCCATGACGGAGGAGAAGTGGAAACTCAAGGATCGCCAGGCTCTAGGGTTGATCCGGTTGACTTTGTCAAGAAACGTGGCGTTCAACATCGTGAAGGAGAAGACTACGTCCGGTCTGTTGAAGGCACTGTTTAACATGTATGAAAAAACATCCGCTATGAACAAGGTATATTTAATGCGTAGGTTGTTCAATTTACAGATGTCTGGGAATGATCCGTTTCTGATCATATAAACGAGTTCAATATGATTGTGAGTCAACTCAATTCTGTGGATATTAATTTTGAAGA
The DNA here is from genome assembly GCA_027704805.1 of Solanum corneliomulleri. Lineage (NCBI taxonomy): Eukaryota > Viridiplantae > Streptophyta > Magnoliopsida > Solanales > Solanaceae > Solanum > Solanum corneliomulleri. Next base: position 64,292,576 of record JAKWIY010003052.1, on the reverse strand, counting down.
TGAAATTAAGGCGTTGATTTTGATGTCATCTCTGCTCGAGTCTTGGGATACTGTTGTTGCTGCGATTAGCAATTCCCGTGGATCTGAGAAACTGAAGTTTGATGAAATCCGTGATGTTGTTCTTAGCGAAAGTATTCTCAAACGAGAAGTGGGAGATTCATCGGGCAGTGCTCTCAGCGTTGATCGAAGGGGGAGAAGTAAGACGAAAGTCCAAAATCAACATGGTCGATCAAAATCAATGAATCGAGGAAAATCACTGAACAGATCAAACGTGACTTGTTGGAACTATGGAGAAAAAGGACACTTTCGGACGAACTGTACAAAGCCAAAGAAAAAACAGAATCAGAAATTTGGAGATGACAATGATTCTGTAAATTCAGCAGAGGATATTGGGGATGCTCTAATCCTTAGTGTGAACAGCCCGGTTGAATCATGGATTTTGGATTCTGGTGCATCTTTCCATTCGTCTCCAAGCAAGGAGCTGTTCCAAAACTTCAAATCTGGAAATTTTGGAAAAATATATCTTGCTGACAATAAAGCCTTAGAGATTGAAGGAAAGGGGGATATTTGGATAAAGAACACCTCGGGAAACCAGTGGACATTGGAGGATGTCAGATATATTCCTGGGATCAAGAAAAATCTGATCTCTGTTGGTCAGTTGGATAGCACGGGATATGCAACAGAGTTTGGGAAAGATTCGTGAAAGATCGTGAAAGGTGCTATGGTAGTAGCTCGTGGCACCAAATCTGGAACCTTGTACACCACTGCAGGGTGTATAAACGTGGTTGCTGTTGCTGAAGGTGCTTCCGGTTTATGTCTGTGGCATAACAGACTTGGACACATGAGTACTAAAGGAATGAAGATGCTGGTTGCAAAAGGAGCATTAAAGGGTCTGAAGTCTGTTGATATGGGTCTTTGCGAGAGCTGTGTTATGGGCAAACAGAAAAGAGTAAGCTTCACAAAGACTCCTAGAGAGCCAAAGAAAGTGCGGTTGGAAATGGTCCATACAGATGTTTGGGGACCATCTCCAGTATCATCACTTGGAGGATCCAGATTTTATGTTACCTTCATTGATGATTTCAGCAGGAAGGTATGGGTTTACTTCTTGAAGCATAAGTCAGATGTGTTTGCAACTTTCAAGAAGTGGAAAGCTGAAGTTGAGAATCAGACCGGTTTGAAAGTCAAATGCCTAAGGTCTGACAATGGAGGAGAGTATGACAAATCAGAGTTCAAGGCATTCTGTGCAGCTGAGGGAATCAGATTGATGAGAACAGTTCCTGGTAAGGGCAAGGCAGAATGGAATTGCTTAGAGGATGAACAAAACATTGAATGAGCGTGCAAGGAGTATGAGGATACACTGTGGGCTGCCCAAAACACTTAGGGCGGATGCTGTGAGCACAGTTGCATACTTGATCAACAAGGGACCATCAGTTCCTTTAGCGTTTAAGATTCCAGAGGAGGTGTGGACAGGAAAATAACTCAAGTACTCACACTTGAGGACTTTTGGTTGCACTGCTTATGTTCATGTTGATCCAGAAAAGAGAGACAAGCTTGACGCCAAGGCTGTGAAGTGTTACTTCATAGGATATGGTTCTGGTTTGTTTGGTTACATGTTTAGGGATGACAAGAACAGAAAGATCCTGAGACATTGTGACGTGACATTTGATGAGTCTGTCCTGTACAAGGACAGAGAGCAGAAGGTTCTAGAGATTACAAAACAAGTGGGAGTTGAGGTTGAGTTAGAGAAGAGTAACCCCAGAGATGTCGAAGCAGATACTCAACCGACTCCTACTGAAGAATCTGCAGTATAGCAAGTTACACCTGAGCAGGTGTTAAGGAGATCATCCAGATCCATCAGGGCACCAGATAGGTATTCACCTTCATTACACTATTTATTGCTGACTGATGAGGGGGAACCGAAGTCTTTTGATGAGGCCCTATAGGTGGAGGATTCGATCAAGTGGGAGCAAGCCATGGATGATGAGATGAGGTCACTTGAAAAGAACGATACGTGGGTGTTTACTGAGATACTTGCAGGGAAGAGAGCTTTGCTGAACAAGTGGGTGTTCAGAATCAAGACTGAACCAGATGGCAAAAGAAGGTTCAAGGCTCGTTTAGTGGTTACAGGATATTCACAAATGAAGGTATTGATTATGCTGAAATATTCTCTCTTGTTGTGAAGTTAACCTCTATTCGAATTCTGTTGAGTATTGTTGTTGCATCGGAAAATTTGAATCTAGAGCAAATGGATGTAAAAACAGTGTTTTTACATGGAGATCTGGACAAAGAGATCTATATGCAGTAACCGGAAGGATTTGTGGTTCCAGGCAAGGAACACCTGGTGTGCAAGCTCACCAGGAGCTTGTATGGATTAAAGCAAGCGCCAAGGCAGTGGTACAAGAAGTTTGACTCCTTCATGACCAAGAGTGGATTTTGCAAAGCTGAAAAGGATCCTTGTTGTTACTTCAAGAAATACACTGATTCATACGTCTTTCTACTCTTGTATGTGGATGATATGTTGATTGCAGGATCTAGTATGAGGGAGATTAATAATCTGAAGACAAGGTTGTCTGCAGCATTTGAGATGAAAAATTTGGGTCCAGCAAAACAGATTTTGGGGATGAAGATTTCTCGGGATAGATCTGCTTGCACTTTAAATCTATCTCAGGAGTTGTACATTGAGAAGGTGCTGAGCAGATTCAGGGTTAATGATGCTAAACCCAGGACTACTCCATTGGCAAATCACTTTGAATTGTCAAAGGAGCAGTCACCCAAGACTGCCGAGGAGCGTGATCACATGGCACTTGTTCCATATGCTTCAGCAGTTGGTAGTTTGATGTATGCTATGGTCTGCACTAGACCTGATATAGCACATGCAGTGGGAGTAGTTAGCAGGTACATGGCGAACCCTGGGAAAGAGCATTGGGAAGCTGTGAAGTGGCTACTGAGATATCTGAGAGGTACATCCAGTACTTCACTTTGTTTTGGCAAAGGGAAGATGACTCTACATGGTTTTGTGGATGCTGATCTTGGTGGGGATGTTGACTCGAGTAAGAGTACATCCGGGTACATTTACACCATAGGTGAAACAGCAGTGAGTTGGATGTCCAGGCTTCAGAAGTGTGTTTCTCTTTCATCTACTGAAGCTGAGTATGTGGCAATATCTGAAGCTGGGAAAGAGATAATATGGTTGGCAGATTATAATGAGGAATTGGGCAAGAAGCAGTGCGAGAAGATTCTTTACTCAGATAGCCAGAGTATCATACAGTTGGTGAAAAATCCAGTCTATCATTCGAAGACAAAGCACATCAGAAGGTGATACCATTTCACTCGCAGGGCAGTGGAGGATGGTGATATGTGCTTGGAGAAGATAGAGGGTGCAAAGAACCCGGCTGACATGTTGAAGAAATGTGTTGATGTTGGGAAACTGAGGTTATGTAAAACCTCGGTTGGTCTTCTGTAGTTGTTGCTACAGATGTTGCGGTGCGGTAAAGATGTTGATGATGAAGAGATTTTTTTTTTGAGAATGTATTTTTTGGATGACTGAGTCAGTCTTCAAGTGGGAGATTGTTAGGTAGTGGAGCCTGATTAATTTTAGGTTTCCTATTTATTCTCTATTTTAGGTTTTCCTAATTATTCTCTGTAACCAAAAATACTCTGATTTATTAATATAAATATAACTCACCGCCGTGGAAGTTTACTCACGGGGTTTTACCACGAAATATTAAATTTTCTCTCTCTCTAGATTTCTCATTTCTTTCTCTAGAAAATTCTTGTGTTCTTCATTCATCTAGTGTGTGTGCGTGAATTCGATCCTAACACGAAGTTGGTCCATCAGAATGTAGAGAAATTAATGAAGAACTAACTGTGAAAGTACCTACAAAAGATTTTGATACACAGTCAGAATTAAATTTAGAACAAGAGCACGCTTTTACGCAAATACTGCAAACAATCGATAGTGAAGTCACTGCATTATACTTTGTGGATGGACCCCGTGGAACAGGGAAAACATACCTATATCGTGCATTGCCTGTCAATGTTAGATCAAGAGGAATAATAGTTCTGCAACAACAACCAGTGGTGTAGCAGCTTCAATTTTATCAGGAGGACGTACAACACACTCGCGATTTGAAATCCCCCTCGAAACAAATGAGTCAACTATGACAAACATGTCAAAGCAAAGTACTGTTGTCAAACTGATTAGAAGATCAAGACTAATTATATGGGATGAAGCGCCAATTGCAAAAAGACAAATAATAGAAACAATTGACATGAGCTTTAGATACATAATGGACATCAATAAACCATTTGGTGAAAAAGTCATGATTTTTGGAGGAGATTTTCGGCAGGTGCTACCAGTAGTTTCAAAATCAATTAGAGCAGAAGTTGTAAATGCAAGCTTGGTAAAATCATATCTATGGCTTTTGATGGAGATGATTCAATTTACAAAAAATATGAGAGCAAGAATAGATCCAACATTCAGTGAGTTCTTACTTCGCGTAGGTAACGGAGATGAACCAACAATAGGCAACAATTTAATCCTTCTTCCTGAACAATTGAATGTCAAGCATTGTAGGGATGGAATTATAGAAAAATACAAAATAAAAGAGATATTTTCAAACCTACACGCAAATGTCAGTAGTGCAAAATATGTCACGAGCTATCTTAGCAAGCAGAAATGACCATGTGGATAATCTTAATGACAAGTTAATATCCATGTTCCCAGGTCAGAGCAAGATATCCAATAGTTTTAACTCAGCAGAAGATGAAACAAACAACTATTACCAAGAAGAATATCTAAATACTTTAACACCAAACGGTCTCCCGCCACATAGGTATTAAAGAAAATACATTACAAATTACAATCATAAAGAGGAGCTAACATAAATCAATATCCATATATTTTGACATGTCTTATTAAATACAGGTTAAAATGCACCGATCATGCTGCTAAGGAATTTAGACCCTTCAAATGGCTTATGCAACAACACCCGAATGATATGTCGAGGCTTTGCCAAAAATTTATTTCACGCAATAATATCAAGTGGTCATTTTGCAACAAAACACGTGTTCCTTCCAAGAATTCAACTTTCACCACCAGAAAATGAAGGCTATCCATTTAAATTTATTTGAAAGCAGTTTTCAGTACCACTTTGCTTTGCAATGACTATAAATAAAGCGCAAGGTCAAATAATTCCAAATGTTGGTTTGACTTGACTCAACATGTTTTCTCACATGGTCAATTGTACGTGGCACTCTTAAAAGGGATCTATGCCCACAACAAAAATACTTGTCCTAACCGAGCAACTGAAACGCCACAATGGAACATACACAAAGAACATCGTCTATAAGGAAGTGTTAGGTATGATATACATATATTTTCATTCTAACACAAATAATGAACTATTTACAAATCGTACAATACTAACAACATTACATTGCTTGAAATCTCAGGTTTAGAAGACAGATCTATGCAAACATAATAGATTAAACCTCGACAGATACTCTTCAATGCGTCCCTCCATGGTCTATTCTATTGTCTCTTGTTTCATAATGTTTTAACGTTGACGTTTCTTGTTTTTTCATATTGTATTTCATTCTAATATTCTAATATTATTATTCATAATTTACAGCAATTCCATGCTTCGTATATGATACTTCATATTAAGTTGATTATATCGTTCATGATTTACCACATATGTATAATACATATTATTAAATGCATCAATTAACTCTTTAGCCTTTAACGACATCAATAGTAACTCATCCACTCATGATAAGACTTTTAAACACAATGCACACTGCTACTACATCAATACTATTACACATAATCATAACAGTGTTTTAAAAATCTCTATCGAGCGAATGAGACAACTTAGCATGGCCCACACGTGCAATGCACGTGTCCATGACTAGTGTGTGTCTATATATATATATATATCTTTTTGATTGGTAAATTTTTTCGTATGTCTTGATTCAACTATTCAAAATTTAATTTATTATCACTTTCTGATTTTTCTTTTGTATACGCTTTAAATGTTTAACTTGTTTTGTTGTTTATTATTTCAGGGATTGATAGGTGTTGTTGGTCAATTGCTTCCAAAAGCACACCATAAATGGTGTATAAGGTACATAAAAGTCAATTAGATTAAGATGCGGAAAATTTTAGTTCCTGCTGTTGGATCAAAACAAATTGAGTTTAAGGTAAACAAACGATTTTTATGAACATGTAAAAGTTGATTCAAGCTCATAAGTGGCCCAAAGTCGAAAAAGATACTATACTTTAACTTTTAAGATTATTTTTTTTAAAAGTCTATCTTTCTATCCCTTTGAGATGTAAAGTTGTTAATATATAATTTTTTCTAATAATCATTTCTTCTAATAATTATTTTCACTTGAGAAAGTAACCAATTCATTGAATCGTGTGGAGACATAATAGTCTAAATGTGTCTAACTTCTTCAAATATTTATTTCCTATTATCAAAAACTTTACTTTTTCGATATATAATAATTTTATTTTTTAAAAAAAAAAAAATATTCAAAAAGCTTTCCTTGAGTGTGTTGGGGCCCACAAATTTAGCTCTCCTTTTTACTTAACCACCCTGTTGAGTGTGTCGAGCTCTTACATTGTAAATATGTTTTTATGTTATAAAGTAGATTGTGTTAGTTTTAATCGATTATTGAGTTGATTTGTCGGTTAGAGTTACTCAATTTGTGATTGTTGAATTTAGTATAACTAGAGTTATTTAATATAATGGCAATAGGGTTATTGATTTGTCTTGTAATAAAGGTGTTACAAGGTCCGTAGGATTAAGAGTTTAGTCTTATGTGATTACCAAGTATTGTACTCACAAATTGCTTGAAATTAATGGTATTCTTGAAAAATTCTATGTGACAGGTTATGATTTTTCTTTCCTTAAGCAAGAAGATTTCCACAAACATTTATATTTTTTACTTTAAATATTTATCGTTCTTCCTACTATTAATACAATTAAGGGACATAATCTCGCAATGAATTCATACAAGCTATCAAAATCACTCAAATATATAAAGAACTCGCCACTTTTTCTTTGTTATATAGTGGCCACCAAACAGTTTTAGTACTTAAAACTCTTTTAAAATTTTTTATTTTAAAGATGATTTGAAATATTAAAATTTAAGCAAAGCTAACATTTTGTTAGTGGTCTATTCAGTTAACTAACTTAGATTGTGTTTTTAAAAATAACTACCAGTTTGGTATTCTGCTGAAAGTAGGACAAAAGCATCTACCTCATCTTGCAAGTTGAACATGTGGCTAGAGAATTGGTCATTAATAACCCTAGTCCCTAGTGTTTGAGATTAAAAGCTTTTGAATAGTATTGGGAGATGGTTTCATCAATTTGCATTGAATTACAATTAAGAGGAGTAGTTGTAAGTAAGCTTATTCAGTATTGTTGGTTAAGAGGTTTTTTCGACTTATTGATTTTGATTATTAAATTAAAAGGTATTTACTTTGTTTTAAATTGAGTGATCTGTTTTGATTTGATGACATATCCCGTGACAAGTATGATCTCGTGAAGAATTATGAATGAAGTAGAAGAATTGAAGGAAGGTTAAGAATTATTTAAGTTTACTCTTAAATGTTGCTTAAGAGAAGCAAATCAAGTTTTAATTATTTTATTAATTTACCAAGTCCTGTAAAGGCTTTTTTACAATTGATAAATGGGGTCTCTGGCTATTCGCGCTTCTAAAAAGGAAACTTAGGGCCCGTTTGGATGGGCTTAATAAAAACAGCTTTAAAAAAGTACTTTTGAAAGTGCTGAAACTTATTTTTAAAATAAGCAGTTATGCGTTTGGATAAAAATGCTGAAGTTGTTATGCCAAACGTGAAAAGGGAAAAATAGAAGAAAGAGATGTTAAGGTTATATGGGTAACTAAGAGATTGTATAAAAATATTAAGGGCAAAAAGATAAAAATGTGGTCAACTTAAAACAGCTTATAAGCTATAAAAAAAAAAGCACCCTTACCCCAGCTTTTAACTTTTGGCTTAAAATAAATTTTTTTTAACTTAAAATAAGTTATTTTGAATATTGTCAAACAGTTAAATAAGTCAAAAACCACCTTTTAAGCTGAGCCAAACAGGCTCTTAGAAGTCACCTTTTAGCCTCTTTGAAAAATATATCATTATATTTTCCATAAGTGCACATTTGTAGATAATATTTTGAAGGTAATCCCATCTCATTGCACATAATGGACCTCATATACATACGCTATTTATTTTTTCGTTTTGCTAAAGTGCATTTATCTAGTCTTCTTTTGTATTATCTTTAGTCCATCTTTACTTGTCTATAATACTGTTTTCATATTTTGGAATGTCCTATTTATAAAATCAATGAATGATTTAACATGTTTTGTTTATTAAATACTAGTACTAATTTTTCAATCTTTAGATGACTTATATTATATAAGAGTGATTTGAATATATCATTTACTTCTTCTTAATCATTATGTCAAGTCAATAGTGAACAACTATTGTTGAACATATGAAAGTATTAATTATAAGTGTTGGGAAAAAAATTAGAAATTACGGATTGAAAAATTATTATAGTTTGAGATGTGTTAAAGATATTGTGCATAAGAATATTTCAATGATGTAAGTATATTCCGTAAAATTCAACAAACTTATTTAATATTATTTCCGTCTACTTTTATTTATTATAGATTAGAATCAAATTATAAAAAAATTGACTAACATTTTAGGGTACAATTTTTCTCCAACTGAATGAATTGGCCTGGAGAGGTGAAACTTTTTTTTTTTTTTAATCAAAGCCTAATGGGAGGGAGCATCTTAGAAGAGTTAACCAGCAGTTGATAGAGAAATAATGAAACAAGGCCCTAGACTGGAGTATCGACAATAATTGAGTTTGTGTGTAGAAGTAAATGATCAAGAAATATGGAATTTTTCAAGACATGTACAATATGTAAGCTTATTATAAATTGTCATAATACATAAATGTGCCCTTTGACTTGGCTTCAAATCATAGTTATGCCCTTCAACTTTGGATGTGCACAAATAGACCGTTAAACTTGTATAAAGTTAAACAAATAGACACACATGTCCTACATGTCATTCCTACGTGGTGTCCTACGTGTATTGTGTCATGTAGGACTCATGTGTTTATTTATTTAAAAGTTGAATACTTAAAGTGCCTATTTGTACATTATGAAAATTGGAGGTCAAAATTAAAATTTGAAGCCAAATTTAAGGTCCAATATATAATATATATATATATATATATATATATATATATAATATATATATATATATATATAATGCCTTATAAATTTGCACTACCATCACTAGTGTACCTAACAGTGAGAGATTATATATAGGCCAATTACTGTCCATCATAAAATCATTGCAAAAGTAATGGGGCATCCAGAATGCAGAAGGTTATGCGGAGTATTACATGTGAGGGTTGAAGACATCATACTAGCACAGAAGTTGGTTCAAGCTTACACTAGAAAGCATATTTCTCTTAATTAATCAATCGAGCAAAAAATATGTGTTCTATCGAGCAAAAAACACATATAAATCAATATAGAGTAATCAGAATTTCAACATCAAAACAATTAGTTACTTTTTGTATATTTGCTAGTATTACATAGTTACATATAAATGAATTTTATGTGTAATTATATTCTTCGACACGATATTTGGTATTTTGATAAAGTTTTTTTTTATAAATATCAAATATCATATCGAATAACAAGCTGCATACCAAATACCTTAAATCCAAACAAAAGTGTTAAAAAATTTGATTTTGATAGGGTATTGGATATCTACTACCATGTATACCTACTCAGGGGCCATTATAGGTAAGGGTGTCAATTGAGCTGGATCGCGTCAATTCGACCTATTAACAAAAAATTCTATCGGGTCAATTATTATTGGGTTGGTTCGATTCGAACTAAGCAGTAGCAAAACGTTGTTTGATCTAGCCTACAACCTGCCTATATCATTTTTTTGGGTTGGTCGGGCCAAATCATGACCAATGAGCCTTAACGGACCGAGTCTTGGATCAGATCGAGTTCTTAAAAAATAATGATGTTAAATCTTTGTTCGACTTATTAATTTGAAAGTTTGGGTTTTAATCAATGTTCTATATGATGTATTGTTATTTATTTAATTTTAAAAGTTGATACTTGAAAATTGAGTTCTATCAATTTAATAAGAGATAAGTGTCAAAAACATGTCTAAATTATTCTTTTTTAAAAAAAATTTCATCCCTAAATTATTGAGAATGTGAATTTCATATTGTTACACACTCTTTTATTTGCAAAAATCAGCTTGTCACACTAATAAGTATTCCACCTTGATAAAAATTAAATAAATATTAATATTAGTTAAAAGCTAAGATTAAAATATTCTATCCAAAGAAAATAAAGTATTATTATTTAAAAAAATTAAAATATTTTTCTCCCTCATCCCCACCCTCGACAAATCCCCCATCCATTTATTTTTGTTGATTAAATTTATTTTATAAAACATTTTAAAAAAATTCAGACTTCACCTTCCCCACTCCTTTCTAAAAAAGTTTGATATTATGTGTACGGAATATAATATAAATAAAAAATTTAATTTTAAAAGAAATCTTGCGATAACAAGTAAAAAATGTTTTTGATATGTATATATCTAACACAAAATGAGGAAAAAAAAATAATATTTAAATAATTATTTGAGGGGGGGAGGGGGGGGGGGGAGATCATATAAAATAAATTAAATACTTTACAAAATAAATTAAGAAAAAGGGGGGGGGGGGTGTATGGTGAGAGGAAGTAATGGCTGGGTAAGAAAAAAATTTCATTTATTTATAACTTTTTAATCTTTAATTTAACAAATATTAAGAATTTATTTAATTTTTGTTAAGGTGAAATATTTTGTTTATGTGGAATGTGATATGATAATTTTCCAAATAAAAGATAGAGTGTATTCAATGGTGAAACCAACATTAAAAGTTTGGGGTTGCAAATTTCTTTTTAAAAAGAAAGAGAGGGGGGTTGAACCATAATTCTAGCGTGAAAATTATTTGTATAGTATGTTTCTTATTATTGAATTGTCAATTCATTTCGATAGGGGTTCACAAGTTGATATACATATTATTAATTTAATTTTTTAATATAAATATTAATCTACAAAAAAGCTATTGGATTCATGCAAACCCACGAATTCCACCTAACTCCACCTCTGAGTGTATTTCATATACATGATACGAATATTATAAAGAGAGACGCGTATTTTTCAAAGTGATAAGTAATAGATTAAATACGAAACTCACACTTCCAATAGTTTAATTATGAAACTAAAAAAAAAATAATTTAGATGACACTTATCTCATTATTATTTTATTTTGTTGTTCAAATGGCCGTACAAGTATCATATAGACTTTTCTTGGTGACCAATCAATTCAGAGACACAAACAGTGTACTAAAGGTGTCAAGAAGAAGTATTCAAACATGAAATATGAAGTGTTGGGATCATAGAAGATTCCAAGTGTCATATTACTGTCAAATTGTCCATACATACACACTATTGGGATCACAGAAGATTCCTAAAGTCATATACACACTTGTCACTGGTCTTCTGCAAATGCTCTAAGATGTACCCTTTTTTTTATTGGGATTAAAATTATATATTTTTTTAAAGTGAAGTATATATTAAATACATATCTAAATTATATATTATTTTTTTTAATTTCATGGCATTGTTGTGAAGAGATCAAAAACACTTTTAAGAAAATAAGATATTTAGTTGTAAAGTTATTTTACTTTAAAGTATATCAAATTTAAAAAGTAAAGTTAGAAGAGTATATCAAATCCTTTTTCTTTCTACAATTAGTTTAATGATGTTATTGTTTTAAACTATAAAATGTTGATATAGAGCTAAAATTTAATATAAAAAATGAGATTTAAAAACTTAAACTTAGGTAACAATATTTTATTTGACCAAGAGAGTTACAACCTGAATAAGTAGAGATGAAATTAGATGTGAATATGGTATGATAGATATTTTATATCATATTGAAATTGAAATTTTTTATATCGAATTTTTGAAATTATGATATAGATATGCATTTTACTTTTTCTTTTATATTCGATATGATATTTGATAAGTACTTATGAAACAAATATTGAAATGTTGAATATCGTATTGACCTATATAGTTAGATATAACATTCATATCTTATTATTATATTAAGGAATAATGCACAAGTACCCCCTCAACCTATGCCCGAAATTTCAGAGACACACTTATACTATACTAAGGTCCTATTACCCCCTGAACTTATTTTATAAGTAATTTTCTACCCCTTTTTAGCCTACGTGGCACTAGTTTGAAAAAAAAGTCAACCATCGTTGGGCCCACAAGATAGTGTCACGTAGGTCGAAAAAGGGTAAAAAAATTATTAATAAAATAAGTTCAGGGGGTAATAGGACCTTAATATAGTATAAGTGTGTCTCTGAAATTTCGGGCATAAGTTGAGGGGGTACTTGGGCATAATCCCTTATATTAACAAATAAATAAAATAATATTAGAAGAAAACTGACTATGTAGATGCTGAAACTTTGATTGTTACTCCATTCAATTGAAATATTTTTTTTGTAATTGATTAATAAAGAGAATATCTTGCATTTTCTTTTAAATATTTCTACATGCATAATGTATTAATATGAAATAATTGTGTCATTTTTTTAAGACATCAAAATCATAATTATCTATTTATTTATATAAATACTATATGTAAGTCAAATAATTATCATTTACCAGTAATTTATTTTATCATAAAATATCAAAATTAAACTTCAAAAATACTAAACCATATAGAATTAGTTTTTTTTATGATAAATGACATAATATTTTTCAAAATAAAAAATCAAAATTTTTAATACCATACCATGTCATATCCACCCTAAATGAATGTATAGTTCTATATATAGATTTGACCAAGCCCTTGTGGACCAACTTAAAAGTAAGTCTTTGTGTTTGTAGGAAAATGGAAATTCTCCTACATTATTAGGTTATATAGTGCAATTTTGGTGCTTATGGTAGATAACCTAATCAACTTCTAGAAATAGACCACATAATCTTGCTACCTTCTTATTTTTATTTTTTAATTAATTGCTTGTTTAAAGCTAAGGGCCAAATAAATATCATATAGACTTTTCTTAATTAGTCACTAATCATTCAAACGTACTCTTTTTGTTTCTTTTATATGTCACTTTTTAGATTATACTGATATTAAAAAATTAAATAAATTTACCATTCTACTCTTATTCAATATTTTTTTAAGTTACTTTTCAATTAATAATAAAAATGCTAGATTTTAAAAATTAAAATGCATTTGAATAAATTTATGAGTTTATTTTTTAAATTAGATTTTATAGAATAATGACTTGAGAGAATAATATCAATATATGAAATACTTCAATTAATTATTAATTACTTATTAATTTTTCTAGGTTGGTCAAAATATATGCTCTCAAAACTACTAAACTATTCTATCAAAGGTATAATAGAAAAAATATGATACGTTATACATTAATTTTATAAAATAACAAATATTATAATTTAATTATCTATAAAAAAGACTGACATATAAAAACAAACGGTAGAACTAGAAGTAGTCAAACACGAAACATGAACTGTTTGTGGGTTCGTAGAACATTCCTAATGTCATTTGCCAAAAATCAAAATTGTCCATATACACGGCTCTTCTAATTCCAAAAGGCAGAGCTAAGGTACCAAAGTGGTTATGTTTTTCTAAATTTCTTTCGTTAAAAAAATAAATTATTTAAATAATAATTAATGTTGAATTCTCTTGTTTTTATATATTTTAAATCTTCTTACCAATATATATTTTTTATTCTGCCATAAAAGTTTCTAATATTTCTTTATTAGGTTCCTATTCCTTGGTTGTTGTTGACTAAAACTTATACTTTTCCCTACTTTCTATTTTTTAAAATAGTGACTTGAGTGCTGTGGTTTATTGTTAATATTAGTATATATTTTTATCTCAATCACAATAAAAAAAAAACATTGGTTCACTTGTGTACAAATTAATATCCCATTCGTTTTGTTTGTTTGTAGTACTATATGCAACAAACACAATTTATGTACTTGTGCATGCAAATACAATATAGCAAGTACCAACACCAATACCAATTCACAATTACATTTAATGCAAATACGATGCATTGAATATTAGTTCACTCATTTAGTTTTTATTTAAATAAATAAATTTTATCTCAATTTATATAATATTATTTAAATTCTAAAAGTTAAATAATTTAATTTTTATCATAAATTTGATATGGGGCATATGAATTAAAATTTTAGTTAATTTGACCTTTGGGCATTCCTCCTTGTCATAAGTGGTAAAGATACATAGTGAAGGTATTATTGAAATCATGGTTAATTGGTGAATACAAATATATTTTTTAAAATGTGAATAAAAAAGATCATATCTTATTAGAAAACTTTATTTCCACTGATTTTTTTTCTTTTTTGGGAAAAATTCAGAAAAATATAGTTGTTAACTATATATTATAATATATGCCAAAATAATTGAAAATACAACTTGGTATACCTCCAATATGTTATAATATACAAAATTGTCATACAAGTTTTTACAACAATATTTAAAAACTTGATATACTATATTATAAGAGGTATTTATATGCTCATATCTAAAAATGTACAATATGGTACGCTAATTATGTCTTCATTGAATTTGAGGATCAGATTCATAGAAAAACATCTTAAAAGCTAGTGTAAACTACATAATTTGGTATACTTAACTATAATATATACATATTTTTACGTTTTCTTTTATGAAATTACGGCAATCCAAATTTATTCGATACATAGTTCAAATACATCAACAAATTTCAATTGCATGTATCTTACATATGCTACATGTAATTGATACATAATTAATACATCTAAGTCACTAAATATGTATCAGATATACGTATATAGCAATACACCTAATGAAATGCATTTAAGGAAATTAAATGCATGAATCAGATACATACTTTAAATACGTTAGTAATAGACACATCTTCTAATCCAGTTAATTAATAATTTTGATTTATATAAGATTTTCGAATCAAGATTTGTATTTAATTTAAAAACAACAATATACTTTTTATCATATTATTCAACACTAATAATTGAAAAAAATACATAAATTGATATATTTTAATAAATAATTAAAGATTTTAGTCATACTTTTTATTTATTACCATTTATAGCAATTCTATGTTAAATTTGCAATATGTATTAAAATTGTATTATGTATGCAATTTCTATGAATTATAATTGTTTTTTGAAATATATTATGTTTGTTGATAAAATTTAGACATATTGTATTATGAGTGTATTAAAATGTGTGATAAATATATTAACTATCATTTACATGTATTATATGTAAATGATAAATTGTTCTTTGTAATACGTATTAAACTTGTATCATAAATAAATTAAAAATAATTAAATAAAAAATATTATTGCTATAAATTATAAAAAAATTTATTTGTAGTATATTTATGCAAATTCCCCAATAATAATCATCTAGAATGCACGAACGTGCTGTTCTCTAATCATGAAAATTGAAAATAAAATTAAAAAAAATTCAAAACTCAAAGAACAAATTCAAATTTCTGAAATAATTTTCTTTTTCACTTTTTTGTTGCAAAAATGATATGGACGAAACTTAAATATTTTTGAATTTTTAGAAATTGTTAGACTAAGTATATTTAAAAAATCTAGGAGTAATTTCCTTCTTATATATTAAGCATTTTGGTTAGAGTCCTTAAATAAACATGCATTCTGAGTTTGTCAACTTTAAATATATATATTTTTAAACGAAAATATGATGGAAAAAGTAATATTCAAAACATCGTGAATATTTGTTATTAGAACTAACAAGTGGGGTTAGAGTTAAGAGTAGGTCTTTAACCATACATGGTTAATATATGAATAAACGTTACAACCATGGTTAGTTATTATCATCATCTTCCTTGAACAAGTCGCCAGCCAACTATCGAAAAACACATTGACCTCTCCTCCCTATTTATCTCCTAACTTCATCTCAAAGTTTCACTTCCATTTTGTTTTCTCTACTGAAAAAAAAATCCATGGAGTATCGCACATTAGACATAAATGTTGTCTCCGGAAAAGATCTCAACAAGGTCAATCTCATCACAAAAATGGATGTATACGTCGTCGTTTCAATCTCCGGCGCCGATGACGACAGATCTAATCAGAAAACCAAAACCCACGTTGATCATGACGGTGACAATAACCCTACCTGGAATTTTCCCATCAAATTCACCATAGATGATAGCCCTGCTGTTCAAAACCGTTTGCATCTTGTTTTCAAGCTTCGATGTCAAAGGGCGCTTGGAGATAAAGATATTGGACAAGTTGAGGTACCCATCAAAGAGCTTCTCGAATCTTCCAATACCACTAAACAATTTGTAAGTTATCAAATCAGAAAACCTTCCGGTAAACCCAAAGGTCAACTCACTTTTTCCTATCAATTTAGTGATAAGATCACCGGTAATACTGTCGTTGATTCTAAAATTGAAAACCCCGTTACTGCTTATCCGGCGGTAAATCCAACTTCGATGGTCGGATCCACTTCTGTGTACCCACCACTACCGCAGCAGCAGCAAGGTCCAAGTGGGCTATACCCACCGCCTCCGATCTACGCTTCTGGTGGGAGTGGTCCTGCTCCTCCACCGCCGGTGGCATATCCACCACCTGCAACGGCAGGTTATCCACCGCAACCGATGGGTTATCCACCAGTTGCGGCGGGAGGATATGGATATGGATATCCACCGGCGGCGGCAGCAGCATATAGTGGATATCCTCCACCGCCCCAATACGGATATCCACCACATCAAGGTGGACATGGATATGGGTATCCACAGGTGCAACGGCCGCCGAAGAAGAACAATAATAATATGGCGTTAGGATTAGGGGCGGGTTTGCTTGGTGGAGCACTTGGAGGAATGATAATCGGAGATGCAATATCAGATGTTGGAGGAGGTTTTGATGGTGGATTTGGTGATGTTGGGGGATTTGATTTTTGATTTTGATTTTTTTATTTTAGTTTTAATTCGAGTGTTTTTATTTCATGAGTAGAAATTAGTTCTTGTGAAAATTGTGATATTATGAATTTTTTGATAACATAAATAAATAATTATTCAATGAATGTATATCCATTTGAGTTGATTATTTTGGTTTTCTAAATATAAGCAATTTCATTAACTTTGTTTCGAATCTGAGATTATAGCTCAATGAGTCGTGTGATACAAGTGGTTAAAGCTCAAATTTATTACTTGCCTTCATTAAATCAAAACACCCTTTCAACAAGTTTACAAAGTAGTGACTCGACGAAAAATTGATCCAAAAAAAAAAAAAATACCACACATGAATTTTAGGGAGTCAATTCACTAATGGTCACCTAAATTATCATTAATTCATTTAGTATCAAAATATCACTAATTTCCTTCAAATATATTTTAACACTTTAAAATTATCATTCTATTTTAGTTGGCATGAGAGATGTCACTAAAATCTTTTTTTAATAATAAAAGATTTTAGATTTAAAAAAGATTTTAGTCTATTATTAAAAGAAGATTTTTATGATATGTCATGCCAACTAGGAGAGTGGTATTTTTGAATTGTTAAGTATATTTGAAGGAAAATAGTGATAGTTGGGTGATATTTTGATTCTAAATGAAACATAAATGATATTTTAAGGTAATTCGTTAAATTTGAGTGACCATTTAGAGAATTGACTCGAATATTAGGTAAATACAAAATTGATCTCAAAAGAAGAATCAATTTGATCTATCAACAAAATTAACTTATTTATGGACAATTCCAACAAAAACATTAGTAATTTATTCTTTTTATTTTAATTTATGTGATATATTTTTTTAGAGAGTCAAATTATTTAATGTTAATTAATTTTTTAAAATAAAATTTTAGTAAAACAAAAATAGTTTAAGCCACTATAATCCAACATGAAAATAATGTATAACGTATAATCAGCTCACGTGAAGCCAAACTATCACTATTGTACCTTCGAGTTCACAAGAATATTCTTCTTTGCCATTTTCTAAAACACCTCAACCGTTGAAACTTGTGTTCTTTATCTGCTTTCTAAATTTTTTTATTAGGTATGAAGTTTGTTAAGTCATACTTGTATGAGGTATTATTTAATTAATAAATATGTTGAAATTAGGGTTGTATAAGTTTAACTATTGTACCTTCGAGTTCACAAGAATATTCTTCTTTGCCATTTTCTAAAACACCTCAACCGTTGAAACTTGTGTTCTTTTATCTGCTCTCTAATTTTTTTATTAGGTATGAAGTTTGTTAAGTCATACTTGTATGAGGTATTATTTAATTAATAAATTTGTTGAAATTAGGGTTGTATAAGTTTAAGTGTAAAATCAATTAAATTGACGAATCAAATTAAATTTGAAAAATAAATTTATGATTTGATTTAATTGATTTGGCGATTGGAAAAACAAAGACTGACGACTTTTGATTTGATTTGGTATTAGAAGAAAAAAAATCAAATTGAACCCAAACGAAATTGAATACATGATTTTTTATATAATATAATTTTATTTATTTATAGCTAAAAGGTGTTATTCATAATCTTATTTGTTAGTCTATTTGTTAGTTAGTTTATAGTTTTCAATGTTTATATATTTTATTTCAAATTTGCACTTGTAAATATGTTATTTTGTATTAAGATCCGAAGTTATAATTATATTGTTATAATTTTTAAAATTTGAAGTTAACAATTTATTTTGCAGTAAATCTTTTTTGTATTCAATTTGCATCTGGCCTTTAACCTTATTAGTGTAACACATTGAACATTGACATTTCAAAAAAAAATATTTGTACTCATGTGAATTTACAATCTTTTTTCGAAAATTTTTATTCATTTAACATTTTTTAAGTTTAGTTTATCACATAGCTAATAAAAAAATATTTGATTGCTTTTTCAAATACCGTATAGTTATAAAAAAATTGAAAAATCCAAAAAAAAAAAATGACTAAAGCCAAAATTGGAAAAACTAATTTTATATGATTTGATTTAATTTTTTAAATTTAAAAATTTAACATAATTAATTTAAATTTTTTAAATAAAAAAAATCAAATCGACTACATTCCTAGATGGATCCAACTGCCAAGGACAAGGGCATCTATTAAGTTATTTCAACCATTTTTTGTTATATTCTTATTTCAGTACATTTTTTGTTTTTATTTTTTAAAAATGTCTTTTTTCTTAACTAATCTAAATAAGTTTATGTTTTTTTTTATTCTTTTCTTTTTAATTTTACACTTAGTTTAATTTGCTTTTTATATTCATTTTTAAATGTTTTACCTTAGTTAATCTAATTAGTTTATGTTTTTTATTTTGTTTTACACTTATTTTAGTATCTTTTATTTTAATTTTTTAAATTTTTTTCTTAACTAATCTAATTAGTTTATGTTTATTTTACACATATTTTAATATATTTTTTGTTTCTATTTAGAATAATTGTTTCATTCTTAACTGATCTAATTAGTTTATGTTTTTTTCTTTTTTTAAGCAGTTCATTTCAATTTAATTTTATATGATCATTGTATAAGTTTTTATTTTACTATATTTTTTTAATTTTATGTTATTTATGTATATTTTAATAAATAGTTTTCTATAATTAATTTTTCGTTTATAAAATCAAGATATAAATAATTATTTCAATTCAAACAATAATTTTTTTATCAAAAGTATAAATAAAATTTATAAAGTCACAAGAAGTTTTTTAAGAAATAAATTAATAAAATTATCATTTATATTTATTATTTTCTAAGAAACGGATTAGAAAAGTAGATAAATGAAATCTATATTAAATTTCACTTAGCTTGAATTTCAAGAATAAAAAATATCATATAGAAAAACTATATATTTATGTGGGTGTTTATGAATTTTTTTTTATACTTTTCATGAATAAAATTATTAAAGTATGAAACCGTAAAATTTGAATCAATGACCGAAAAAGAAATCAAATAAAAAATAGTAACAAAAAGGGAGGGAGAAATCGTCATAAAAGAAGAGAGAGAAAAAGAAGTTGGGTATTTTTTGAAATGGCAATTATCCACTTATCAAAGGATAAATGAAGGCTTATATAAAGTTTATCTATCGCATTATATTTATGCCTCATTCATTATAAATTTTTTCATCTCCTCTTAATGCCTATACAAGAATTCTTACAAACAGAAAGAAAAACAAGTAAGAAGATTTAATTAAGATGGTGTTTTAGGAACTTTCTCACTTCATTCCACATTTTTTTTTCAATCAAGAATTGCAACGATTCACTCCCTTGCTCCTTTCTATGTTTTGTTTCTCATTCATGGGATTTAAAATAAGTGTTTGAAAACTCATTGGTGAGGATTAGAAAAAGCATGTGCTAGGAGAAGTTTCCATCTTTTGTGAATGATATTTATATATTTGTATTATTAGTGGCGAAGCCAGAAATAAGTGAGTTAAATGTTATTTATTTAATCTAAAAATTTTATGAACATCTCAAAATTTGTTAGTATCACATATAACCAATTGAGTTTTTTCTTTCTTTTTGATGCATTGATTTTATATGATAAAAATATGTGTAAATTACATAAATATTATAGTTTTGATGTGAAGTTACAACCTATCCTTAATAAGTTTCTAATTACATTAACTCTTTGAAAATTAAAAAAATTGAATACAATAATTGAAGCTCGGATACATTAATATGTAGCTTGGATACATTCAATATTGTCTCAAATACATTAATATGTAGCTCATATGCATTAAAAACTAGCTCGAATGCATAATATGTAGCTCAGATACATTAAATACTGGTTCAGATACATAAAAAAACTAGTTCGGATACATAATATGTAGCCCGACTACATTAAATACTTGCTTAAATACATTAATATGCAACTTGAATACATTAAAGAAATAAAAGATTTTGGAGATTTTAAAATGTAATAGGAGATAATAGAAACAAGTGATACAAAAGCTGTGTATTTCTGTAATTTTTCTTTAAAATATTTTATTAATGTTTTTAAAGTGAAATATTGAAATAACAAATGTGTCAAGCTTTATGAAGCATACATCAGACCAATAGAATTCTTTTTTTTTTTTAAAAAAAAAGATAAAACGCATGTATTGATTTTAACTTTTGGGTTTAAAGTTGTTAATATGAACACAATTTTTTGATGTAAAATGATGGCTTTTTTGTTTTCACCATTAGAAAGTGCACCACAAGTAACATGGGATTATGAAGAAGTTACTCAGATGATTGTCAATGAGAATTTGGAATATGCAGTTATAAGTTCTCTTATGACTGGCCCGACATTCAAGAATTGCGTAGATTAATCCCTAAACAGTGTGAATTGAAGGGAGATTGCAACATTCATTTACTGAGTAATAGACATATGTTAATAAGGGCTATTTTTGAGAGGATTATGTTCACCTGCTTCCAAAATCAACTTTTTATATCAATCAGGAAAAACTGATCATCCCTAATGCGAACCCTTAAATGGGATACCGTATTTAATCTAGAGGTAGAAACAACAATATCTATTGTGTGAATCTCTTGTTCATCCCTTCTCTTAAATTTCTTTGGACAAAAAGCAATTTTTTCCCTAGATGTTATTGTAGGGAAACCACTACACGTAGACATGGTAAAACGAAATCAAACTAGACCAAGTTGTGCTAGAGTAAAGGTAGATATAGATATAAGAGAATTCCCAAAATGCATCAAGATAGGTATGAGATAACAAAGTGGAGAAGTAACGGAGCGATTGATCAAAATACAATATGGCTATGCTACAAAATACTGTCAAACATGCATGATCCAAGGACATAATGAAGAATAGTGCTACGTGGTACATCCGGAGCTATATCCGAAACTAAAGATAGGACAACAGACAGAGACATGAGGAAATAAAAAAGAATAATGAAGACAGTAAGGCCGAAGCATCCGATATGAATGCAGTCTTATAGAAAGATAAGAATGAGGGTGAATTTGTGGAGAAAAGACACAAAAAATGGTGAGGAAGAAATAAAGAACAAAAAAAGGTGTGGCGCAGGGTATGCATAATAATTGAAAATAAGTTCAACATGTTAGCTCAAGAGGATTAAGATAAAAATGAGTTTCCTGAGGAGGACATTCAAAACATGGAGGAGACAAGAGCAGACTCTCTTAGGGCACGTATGAGTGATGACATGAAGGAAAAAAAGTGCCTAGAAGGTTACCAAGGGATAATTTGGTGGAGCTGAGCAGCACTTCAAACAGAGAAAATGTAAACAATACAATATTCAGAGGTGACAATCACAATGAAAATAAAAACCAATTATCATCTAGACATACTAATTCTTTGAAATTGAGGATGCAAGAAACATACCAAATTTAATTGAAGATGAGGAGAAACACATGCAACATAGAAAAGAAATGGAGGAGGATGGAGATTTGGAGTGTAACATTCAACAAATTAGTAAAGCTGGTGATTTATCATCTAGACATACTAATAGTTCAAAAAATGAGGCAAGGAAAAGCAAACAAACAATACCTTTACAGATTACAACAAGGAGTAGCAGGGAGAAGGCATCTATCAGTTATCAATGATTGAAAAAAATATCTTTCGAAATATTAGGTTGGTTAATACTCAAAAATCTTTTGAGGGATTAATAGATATAAATAAAGGAAATCATTATGCATTTATTGCTTTGATAAAACCTTTTTAAGATCCATCAGAGATAGATCATTATAAGAGAAAGCTGAATTTTGATAATGCTGTAGTAAATCTTTCAAGAAAATTTTGATATTTCTAGAGGGCACAATGGGAAGGAAACATCATTCTGAATATTGTGCAACAAATTACCATAAAATTAAGAATAAACAACAAATTACATTATTTCAGTTTTATATGCAAGATGCAATACAATGGAAAGACTAAAACTTTGGGACGAGATGAAGGGTGCTGTTGATAGGAAACTTTGTCCTCGGGTTATTAGGGGTGGTTTCATTGTTATTTTAAATGAGAATGAGAAATTGAAAGGAATGTTTTTTACCCAGAATGAGGCCATTGATTTTTCATCATTCATTAGATCATGTGCTTCGGCAGAAGTACAAATTGTAGGTAGCAAATACACTTAGTGGATTGGGAGGATTGAAGAGGAGTTTAAAAGACTTAACATGATCTTGGTCAATCCGAATTTTTTTGTAGGAGTTTCCATTTTCAGAGGTGCATCACTTTATTCGATAAGGATCTGACCATGCACCCCTGCATTTGATATGAAATCGGATAAGGATATCACATTCAAGCCATTTTTTTGCTCAATTTTTGAAGAAAACACAAAAATTTTAAGAAAATTGTGACAGAGAATTGAAAAGTGGAGTTTGCTGAGAATGCTTTTATAGAGTTTCATGCAAAGATGAAAAAGGTCAAAAAGGCGCTGACTGGATGAAGTAAATAAGTTTTGACAATATATTTCAACGAATTTCCACCATGGAGGATGTCATTAAAGTTAAGGATGATCAACTGGAGATACAACCTTCCGCAAGCAATTGAGCAGATCTAAACACAATTGAGGCGGAATTGAAGAAATACTTGAGGCTTAAAGAAGAATTTTGAAGATAAAAGACGGGTATAAAATGATTTACAAAAGTTCATATAAACACGAAGTTCTTCCGTTCTTATGTGAAGGGGAAAAGGAAAGGGTTACATATTGCTGAAATTTACATTAACATTCAATGATCAAATTGGGCAAGCAATAGTGGAATTTTTGGGGGAGCAATTCTGAGACAACAATTATGTGGATGACTATGCAATGAAAGATCATGTTTCAAGATGTATTACAGATGATGAAAATGACATCATGTGTTGTCTACCTACGTATGAAGAGGTTAAAAAGTGGTGTTTGAGTTGAAGGGTAACAGTGTGTGCAGTCCGAATCGATTCACAAAGCATTTTTATATCAAGATTGTTGAAAGATAATAGGGGATAACATTATTAAAATGGTGAGAGCATTTTTCTGCGGACAAGAGTTGACAAGATTCATTACACACACAAATTTGGTGTTTTTGCCTAAGAAGGAGACAACGAAGCATTTTTCTAATCTAAGACCCATATGTCGTAGTATTTTTATGAACAAAATCATTTCCAGGTTGATTCATGAGAGAATGGTAATGGTTTTTCCTAAGCTTATTTCCCCACTCAGTCAAGTTTTGTAAGGGAAAGAAGTATTACAGAAAATGTTTTGTTGGCCCTGGAGATAATAACGGATATAAAAGAAGAGCCAAGAATGTTAACGTGGTGGTTAAGCTGGATATGACCAAGGCATATGATAGAGTTTCATGAACTTTTCTCACTAAGGTATTACAAAAATTTGATTTTTCAGAAATTATGATTGATATGGTTAGGAGGATTATATCTAATAATTGATACTCAGTACTAATTAATGGTAGGGCTCATGAATTTTTTCATTTAACCAGAGGCATAAAACAGGGTGATCCTTTATTCTCGACCCTCTTTATTATTGCTGTGGAAGTTCTAGCCAGGGGTCTGAGTAGTCTCCATAAGGATGAAAATTTTAAAGGATACGGGATACCTAAGTGGAGTCCTGAAATCAATCATTTGTCATATGCAGATGATACAATTTTATTCTGTTCTATAGATAGATTTTCAGTAATAAATATGATAAAGTTTATGAAGGCTTATGAAACAATATCAGGACAAATGGTTAACCAATCAAAGAGTTATTTCTATTTACATGATAAAACAATATTTTTTAGCTACTTGAATGAGAAGACTAATTGGGATTCGACATGGTAATTTCCCTTTCTTATATTTGGGATGTCCAGTTTTTTATGGGATAAATAACTCTTGTTATTATGAGAAGTTTATTAGGAAAATTGCCAAAAGGATCTTTTCTTGGCATAACAGATTTTTGTCCTTTAGTGGTAAACTAATTCTTGTGAATTCTGTCCTTCAATCTTTATCATTTTGTATGTTATCTGCTATGAATCCCCCAAAGAGAGTACTGGAACAAATACATCAATTATTTGCTAAATTCTTTTGGGGAATATCGGGAGGGGTAATGGGAAAGCATTAGGTGGTCCGGAGGAAGCTTTTTCTCCGAAAGGAGGAAAGAGGGATTGGATTTATATCATTGACATCAATAAAGCTATATTTGCTAAGTTATGATGGAACTTCAGAGTCTTCACTAATTAGCTATGATCTGATTATTCGTGGAATAAAATTTTCAAGAAATTGCATCCAATCACGGTGAATAGTACGAGCGCCTCACACATATGGAAGAAAATGGTCACCATTAAAGAAGAGGTAGAGCATGATATTTGGTGACAAATAAAATTTGAAAATTAAAGTTTCTAGTTTGATAATGAGACCAGACAAGAGACATTGTACTACACTAAAGGAAATATGGCACAAGATGAGAAAGTGGAAGTTAAAGATTTTACAACAAATGGGGTGTAAAATGAACAGAAGTAGAAAGAAGTCATATCTTAAGAGATGATATTGCATATAACAAAGAACATTAGACCTCCTATTAGTGAAGCTAAAACTGACAAGGCCTGATGGATTCAAAGTTCTAAAGGAAGGTCACTGCAAAGTCGACTTTTTAAAATTTGAGAGGAAATAAGGCAGGAAAGAAGGTGGAGTAATTATATGTAGGTAATTAAAGGGGCTACCATACAAGATTAGTTTTTTTTTGTGGAGAGTCTGGGGGAAAATACAACCACTGATGATAATCTGAAGAAAAAAATAAGAATGCAAATGGTATCTAAATGCTACTGCTGTGAAAGAGGGAAAATGGAGACTATGTCTCATTTATTACTGATATCTCTCATAGCTCAAAGCTATGGAAGTAGTTTGCTTCATGGGTAGATATCAATATAAATGGATTAAATCTAAAGAAACTCAATTGTATGTGATAGGGCTCAAAATGTCAAATAAGTTGGATCAAATTTTAAAAGTCATTCCAGCTATCATCAAGTAAGAGTTGTAAAAAAGGAGAAATGCAGCAAGACATGAAAAAAAAAATCTTATAATTATATGTATTATCAATACTAGTTGACTATACACAATTCATAAAAATTCCCATGGAATAAAGGAATATCACACAAGTGGATATAAATGTTGGAGACTCCGTTGAGGTATAAACCCACAATACAATAAAAGTTTGTTAGATAGTTGCATCCTCGTGAGAGATGGATTATTGCAACACTGCTTATTGTTTTTGTCTAAAGAATAGCATAAGAGACCTTATATATGCAGAGGTCTATAATTTAAGGATAACTACTAACATGGAAGCAAAGGCAATGGCAATTAAGCATTACAATATTATATTAGAAGTCAGCTAAACAATATTTAGTTGGAGACGGATTCTCTAGTACTAAAAAAATATGATCTATATAAATTAGAGTGTTTTCATGATTTATGAAAAGACTTCTCATCCTCACTGTTCTTATCAGTAATGACAGTAGGTTTGTCATTCAGCAGAGCCAAGTCAGATCCATCACACTTAAGTGGAAGTGAACTTGTTCATGCCATTTAGAGAAGTTCAATCTATTGAACACAATAACAGATAAAGCATACGAATGAAGAGGAATAACTGCAAATGAATACATGCTCACATATAAAAAATAATGTGAATTCAGTAAAACGATAGAAACATATCGTAATTCTCCTTTGGATAGATACTACGACACACTATCATAATTTAAATGTCATCTCTGACTCTTTAATAGGCAATTAAATGATTTTAACCAAACATATATGGCATCTTTGGATATACAATATATGTTTGATTGAAAATATTTATTTACCTCACAACTTTTCACTATTTGTAGGGTGATAGATTCACCTTTGGATAAAAATTTTATGCTCTAGCGATAGTGAAAGTCAATTTAACTAAAATAAAAATTCAGTATAGCTATTTAATTAACCTTCATAGATAAATGAAAATTTTATGAGTGAATATTTTTTTTAACCATACTAGTTTGACCAGTTTGGTGACTAACAAGTTATATGAATACAAATACATAGATAATCTCATAAATTTTTGTGCATGTGAATAATTTTTAACATTTTAGTTTGGCCACTTTTATGACTATCAAACTATAGAAACATAATACATGCATTAAGTGATCATAAATATTATATGTGTAGACGCGAATTTTCTTTAGTTTGGCCACTTTGGTGACTAACAAAATATATAAAATACAAAATACACATAATATCATAAAACTTTGTGCATGTGCATAATTTTAAACCATTTTAGTTTGGTCACTTTGGTGACTAACAAGCTATAAAAACATTATATATGCATCAAGTGATCATAAACATGATATGCGTAGACGTTAATTTTCTCTAGTTTGACCACTTTGGTAACAACAAACTATATAAATACAAAGCACACATAATATTATAAAATTTTGTGCATGTGCATAATGTTAAACATTTTAGTTTGTCCACTTTTGAGACTAACAATCTATAGAAACATAATACATGCATTAAATGATCATAAATATGATATGACTAGACGTTATTTTTTTTAGTTTGACCACTTTTATGACTAACAAAATATATTGCACTAAATATACACATATTATTTATTACATAATGTTCACTTTAATTTATTACACCATCTAAAATAAATATAATTATTATATTAGGAAAATATCAAGATTGTTCAGAATTTCTGCATCAATTACTGAAAAACTGTTGGGAAAATGCGGACAACCACAAAAGTATATATGGTAAAAGTAATGGAAATAAAATGGGAAAATAACGACACCAAGAATTTTACGTGGAAACCCTTCTGAATAAGGGAAAAAACCACGGGCCAAGAGGAGCAATTGATATTACTAAAGTAAGGAATTTTATACTGTGTAGTCACGAATACAATACTCAAAGTGACTACTACACACTCAAAAGGAACAAACTCTTTTGGTTTCCGTCTTACTAAAATATCGTTCACACTCTATTTTTTTCACAGACTATTTCTTATATAGTCTATGGAATACCTCACTTTGCTCTCAAAATGGTTTTTCTCTCCAACTTGGTGGTTCTACAAATGAGCAAGAATGCTCTATTTATAGAAGGATAAAACCATGCCTATGTCACTAATGACATATGTAAACATAGCAAAGTCAAGAATGGTTGCAAATCTTACCAGTTTGCCAACTACCAAATCTTTTCTTTTCAACTCCAATTACTATTCCTTTTTAACAATTGCTTGTACCAATTGAATAGCTAAAGTTGACTAAAACAATGGGATGGATTCAACAAATCTCCCCCTCCAGTCCCATTTACTGGAAGAAGGTATCTTCAACTTCTTTAGAGAGAGCTCATACCCACAAGTTCTTTGCATAACTCGAACTTGTCTTTCGGTATCATCTTCGTCAGCTTATCTGCAGAATTTTCACTTGTGTGAATCTTTTTGACGTGAAATGATTCATTCTCCACTTTCTCACGAATCCAATGATTTCTGACGTCAATGTGTTTTGTTCTTGCATGGTACATAGAGTTCTTGCTCAAGTCTATTGCACTCTGGCTGTCACAATAGACAATATACTCCATCTGATTCAAACCAAGCTCTTGAAGAAATCGCTTTAGCCATATCATCTCCTTGCCAGCTTCAGTAGTCGCAATATACTCAGCTTCAGTTGTAGATAGTGCAACACACTTCTGCAACTTTGACTGCTATGATATAGCTCCCCCTGAAAAAGTAAACAAATATCCAGTAGTGGATTTTCTGTTATCAAGGTCACCTGCCATATCAGAATCTGTATAGCCTTTCAAGATTGGATTTGATGCTCCAAAACACAAGCATTCATCCGAGCTTCCTCTAAGATACCTGAGTATCCATTTCACAGCTTCCCAATGCTCTTTTCCCGGATTTTCAAGAAATCTACTGACAACACCAACTGCGTGAGCAATATCAGGTCTAGTGCACACCATTGCATACATTAGACTTCCGACGACAGAGGAATATAAAACTTTGGCCATGTTCTTTTTTTCCTCCCTAGCTGTAGGACACATCTTCTTGCTCAACTTCATATGACCAGCAAGAGGTATACTCACAGGCTTCGCATTCTTCATATTGAAGCTCTCCAGTACGCGTTCAATGTACTTCTTCTGGGACAAATAAATCTTCCTTTCATCTCTAAGACGAGTAATTCTCATGCCCAAAATTTGTTTGGCATGACCCAAGTCTTTCATAGAAAAAGACTTACACAACTCTTTCTTTAGCTCGTCAATCTTGGAAGTATTCTTGCCCACAATCAACATATCATCCACATACAACAAAAGGATGATAAAATCTTTGTCAGAAATTTTTTTGTACAAATACGCAATGATCTGAAGAATTTTTCTTATAGCCTTGCTCCCCAATGACAGATTCAAACTTTTTGTACCACTGTATGGGAGCTTGTTTTAGGCCATAGAGACTCTTTTTGAGTTTGCATACAAAATTTTCTTTACCATCTACTTTGAAGCCCTCAGGTTGTTCCATATAAATCTCTTCTTCTAGGTCACCGTGAAGGAAAGCCGTCTTCACATCCATCTGCTCAATCTCTAAATTAAGACTAGCAGCCAAACCTAGAACTGTGCGAATCGAGGACATTTTCACAACAGGAGAAAATATTTCGTCAAAGTCAATACCTTTCCTTTGACCGTATCCCTTAACAACCAATCTAGCTTTGTACCTGGGCTTCAAGTTGTGTTCTTCAACTTTAAGTTTGAACACCCACTTGTTCTTCAAAGCTCTCATGCCCTTGGGTAATTTTACCAACTCATAAGTGTGGTTCTCATGCAAAGACTTCATCTCGTCTTGCATTGCTTCAATCCATTGATTCTTGTGCTCATGTTCCATGGCCTCCTCATAACATTCAGGTTCTCCCCCGTCAGTGAGTAACACATACTCATTGGGTGAATAACGGGAGGAAGGACACCGCTATCTTGTGGACCTCCGAAGCAGAATATTTAATTCGTCCACAACTTCATGAGCAACAGGATTATCAATAACAATATCATTGTTATTATCAACATCAACATGTTGATTCAATACATGATTTTGGGCGTCACCATGATTATCAAACCCAACAACACCATGCACACTTGTGTGAAGAACTTCATCATGATGAACTATACCATCAACACTTGAAGATTCTACCTTCTCCGCTTTGTTAATATCTTCAATTGTTTGATTCTCCATGAAAATAATATCACGGCTTCTCACAAGTTTCTTTTCAATTGGATCATATAGCCTGTAACCAAATTCATCTAGGCCATATCCAATGAAGATGCATTGCCTTGTCTTGGCATCTAACTTTGACCTCTCATCTTTCGGCACATGTACAAAAGCTTTGCAAGCAAATACTCTCAAATGGTCATAGGAAACATCCTTTCCATACCAAACACTATTTGGTACATCACTTTGCAAAGCAACAGCAGGAGATAGATTAATAACATATGCAGCGGTCAATAAAGCTTCACCCTAAAATGAGTTCGGCAACTTTGCTTCAGAAAGCAAACATCTAACTCTTTCCATCAAGGTCCTGTTCATCCTCTCAGCCAAACCATTAAGCTGAGGTATCTTGGGAGGAGTCTTCTGGTGTCTAATACCTTAATGCTTGCAGTATTCGTCAAATGGTCCACAATATTCACCACCATTATCAGTACGAATACATTTCAATTTCTTTCCAGTTTCTCTTTCAACTGAAGCCTGAAATTGCTTAAAGACACCTAACACTTGGTCTTTAGTCTTCAAGACATAGATCCACAGTTTTCTCGAGCAATTATCAATGAAAGTGACAAAGTAAAGTGCACCACCCAATGTCTTTGTCTTCATTGGACCACATAAATCAGAGTGCACTAACTCAAGCAACTCTGTCTTTCTCGAAGGAGGGTAGGACTTAAAGGAAACTCTATTTTGTTTACCAGCTAAGGAGTGCTCACATTTTTCTAATTTAGCACTTTGGAAATTTGATAATAATTTCTTCTTAGCTAGAACATTAAGACCTTTCTCGCTAATGTGGCTAAGCCTCTTGTGCCATAATGTTGAAGAGTTATCGCTCTCAACCGCATTCACCATATCAACACAAGCAGAGGCCGTAGTCCAGTATAGACCACGACGTTTGATACCACGAGCCACAACCAAGGAACCCTTAATGAGCTTCCATTTTCCATCACCGTTGGTACTAACATATCCTTCATCATCTAAAACACCAACAGAAATTAGGTGCAGACGAACATCAGGAGCATGTTTCACATTGTTCAAAACTAGTATAGTTCCAACACTAGTTTCCAAACAAATTGTACCAATACCAACCACCCTAGAAACAGTCTCATTACCCATACTCAAGGTTCCAAAATCACCAGGAGTGTAGGAAGAGAAAAAATCCTTCCTTGATGTCACATGAGATGCGGCACCAATGTCCACAACCCAGCTTGACTCATCACAAGCAATATTTGTCATGTTTGCATCAAGAACGGTAACAAGATCTTCGGTGGTGACGGTGGCTAGGCAATTTTCATTGCCATCTTGTTTAGTTTCCTCTTTGTTATTGTTCTCCCTCTTCAACTTCCTGCAGAACTTCTTTGTGTGCCCTTTCATGCCACAATGATAGCACTCAATATCCTTAAGTCTGCCTTTGGATTTGCTCCTATTTTGTTCTCTATGCTGAGAACCACGAGTTTTATTTCTCCCCCTGGGGCCAGTTATCAGGACATCCGACGAAGAGGAACCTTGAGTTTTTCTTCTCATTTCTTCGTTCAAGACACTACTCTTGGCGGAATCCATAGAGATCACACCATCCAGAGCAGAATTTGATAATGACGTTCTAAATGTTTCCCATGAATCTGGTAGGGAACCAAGTAGAAGCAAGTCTTGAATTTCTTCATCAAATTTGATGCCCATAGCAGATAATTGGTTCATAATCCCCTGAAAATTATTCAGATGGTCTGTCATCGGAGAACCATCATGATACTTCAAACTCAACATCTGCTTTATTAAGAACAATTTGTTGTTGCCAGTCTTTCGAGCATACAAACTTTCAAGATGCTCCTATAGGGTTCGAGCATGTGTTTCCCCAGAAATATGGTTCAACACATTATCGTTGACCCATTGCCTAATGAATCCACAAACCTGTCTATGCAACACATTCCACTCTTCGTCTGTTATATTATCAGGCTTTACAGTGTTGAATACTAGTTTATAAAAATTCTTGACATAAAGCAGATCTTCCATTTTCCCCTTCCAAATGGCATAATTAAAGCTATTCAAAGTAACCATTCTACTTGTGTTGGCTTCCATTGTTTTCCCCAAAAAATATAGCTATCGCAAATCAAAGTAAATCTTTTTTGATGTGGAAGTTCAGACTGTGCTGCAACCACAGAGCATACTCAGATAAAACCTTGGCTCTGATACCAGTTTGTTGAGAAAATGCGGACAACCACAAAAGTATATATGGTAAAAGTAATGGAAATAAAATGGGAAAATAACGACACCAAGAATTTTACGTGGAAACCCTTCTGAATAAGGGAAAAAACCACGGGCCAAGAGGAGCAATTGATATTACTATAGTAAGAAATTTTACACTGTGTAGTCACGAATACAATACTCAAAGTGACTACTACACACTCAAAAGGAACAACACTCTTTTGATTTTCGTCTTACTAAAATATCGCTCACACTCTATTTTTCTTCACAGACTATTTTCTTATATAGTCTATGGAATACCTCACTTTGCTCTCAAAATGGTTTTTCTCTCCAACTTGGTGTGTTCTACAAATGAGCAAGAATGCTCTATTTATAAAAGGATAAAATCATGCCTATGTCACTAATGACATATGTAAACATAGCAAAGTCAAGAATGGTTGCAAATCTTACCAATTTGCCAACTAGCAAATCTTTTCTTTTCAACTCCAATTACTATTTTTTTTTAACAATTGCTTGTACCAATTGAATAGCTAAAGTTGACTAAAACAATGGGATGAATTCAACAAAAACAACCTACATAATTATATATTTACAATGTTTTTAATAAAGTCGCTAAAAGACAAAATCTTTTGTCTAGTCTCAAACATCATCTTGAGTTTCCTTCACTTATATTTCATTTCTTCGAGATATATTTTTTTTAAGACGCCTTTGTTTAGGTCAGAAAAACATATGCTATAATATGCAAACATAAGTTAATTATAACATTAGAAAATATTTGTTTCATACATAATCGATAATTAATGTTACTCCGTTATTTAAATAAATCAACAGATTTTTGATACAATAAGACAATAATTTGTATAAAGAATCTTTGGTAAGTTTCGTCACCAATACATGCAATCAAGCACTAAGATACGACGAAATAGATATTTTTTTATTTTTTATATGCTAAAGATTATTTGTTCAAATAATTCAAGCTTCGATGACATTGTAAGATAAATACTTTATAATATAATATTAGGATCTTTAACACAATAATCTTACATAGAAATTGATAGGGGTACATATCTGATGAATAAAACATCATCACACCAAAAAGCGAAAGTGTTAGTCGTAATATGATTTCTACCTCCTTACCCTAACTTTATGTTACCACAACCGTCAACGATGAAATTATTGTTGAGAATATGTAATAAATATGGTATAATTATGTATATTAGCATAAATTTTGTACGGAGTTAGGAGTATTATTTGGGACTGCGCAGATATAAGGATGAACGGTCATCCGTCAATTTAGGACAAAAACCTTTACGCTATGTTTGAATCATTGTTATTCATTGTACTATATTGTATTATGACTCTACCTACAATGTTTTTTTTCACTGTTACTTAAAATATATTGTATTGTATTGTTAAATTTCGTTGTTAAGAAATAATGCAAACCCCTATTTTGTGGAACAACCAATTTGGTGTATTCCCGTTGTTACTTAATTTCTCTTTCCAATTATATCTTTATATAATATTTTAAAATACTACTTTACCCTTTACCTTAATTATTTAAACATAGTCAAACCTCCTACCCTAAAATAATTAAGGATATTTAAGTAAATTTATAAATTACAATACAGTACGATACAATCAAACTAAATAATTGAAATGTTACTAAACAACAACAAACAATACAATCTAGCCAAACATTGTATCTACCATACAATATAGTATAATACAATACAATACATTATGAAACAATGGGTAAAAATTATCCAAACAAAGTGTTAGTAACAATCTCTAAGTTGGAGAACAACCTTCACCAGCAATCAAATTTTAAGTTGTTTAGATAAAGATTTGACTTGATGTTCATTAAAATCCGTCATTGAGAAGTTTCAAAACTCAAAATTTTGATACTCGATATACCATAAACGTGAATCATTTCAAATGTATAATATATTGAAAGAAATGAGAGAAGCTCATATCTAAAATTTGAGTTGTTTAGAAGAAGGTTTGAGTTGATGTCCATTGAAATCTTTCAACGAAGAGCTTGGAAGCTCAAATTTTAAAACTCAACCTACCAAATATGAGTTATTTCGAGAGAATAATATATTAAAATATTAAAACATCAAGAGGAGTTCATATATATAATTTAGGACTACTAAGAGGAAATTTGAATTGGTCGGGATTTCAAAAAAAAGTCAACTTATTGAAAAAAATGTATTGCTTTAATGTATAAATATAGTATAACAATGTATATTATATATATGTGTGTGAGTGTGTGTGTTTATATATATATTTATTAGTAATATATTATTATTTTTCTAGAGATAGCAATTTTGTCTCTTTCTCCATACACACAAATATTTAAATTTGAAAAATCAATCTAAATACTAAATTTGCAGCTATAAATATTTGAAGCATTAGATTGAACGTTTGGAGTTTTAAAATGTTTAAATGTTCGAAAATTTGACAGTTTGAAGGCCCGAAATTTTAAAATATTTGAAGATGCAAGCAACAATTGCTATTTTTATCATACATGAACTTCTAAGTAATAGATGAGCACATCCATATGTGCTGATATACATGCATCATATACTAATCTTGAAACTGTCATACAGATTCATAGATATACATGTGTATCAATCATCAACCAAACACAATACACACACACACACACACACACACACACACACACACATATATATATATATATTATATATATATATATATATATATATATATACATATACATATATATATATATATATAGATATATATATATATACATATATATATATATATATATATATATATATATATATATATATATAATTTCATAGAGGCGGAGCAAGGTGGGGTTCGTGGGTTCGGCGAATCCATTTAGCTTTTCTGTAGATTTCATAGATCCTTAAAAAAATTAATTGACGGTTCTAAAGAAAATTTAGAGCCCCAAACTCTTAATTGTGGCTCTTCCCCGGTCCATAAACATTTTCAGACTGAGACATGAATGCTACAAAACTATAGCTTTAAATAAATACATAGATACTTGGTATAACAAGAGTAGAAAACAGAACTACACAAATGTATACTTGTATATCATATACTTTAATGTTACTTACTAAATTTGAACTTCTAAAAACATAAACAAGTATCATATCTAAAACTTTAAAACACATATAAAAATCTTTTGGTTTTTTTCCTCTTCATAGATGTTAAAGGAGAGAGAGTCAATTTTTTATGCTCTACTTTTTTTATATTAGAAATAGGTAGTGTTCTAAAAATGCACAATGCATGATTTCAGCAGTTTTGTATATGTTGAAACTATCACCAGACTAGGTGATTCAGCCCTGTGATATAATATTCATTTCGTTTCAAAATAAATAAATTGTTAAGGTATTACACAGTTTTTAAGAAAAGAATATTATGACATTAGTTCAATATTACTTTCCGTTTTTAGCTCTTTAATTGTCAATACTTCAATGCAATAAAAAAATCTTAAATTCATAACATAGAAAATTCAAATGAAGGATAAAATAGAAGAAAATACTAAAATTATTCCTACAGATTGAATAATTGATTAATTTGACTATGAAAAAGGTCTTATTAAGCCACTTTTTTTTGAAATGATCGAAGTAACTATACAGGTATTTCGCGTAAACTACACAAATTGGACCCATTAGAAAAGTATTTTCTCATATTGGACGCAAGCCAAACTATTTACCCTAATCGAATCCACGGTCCAAACTATTCACCCGACTATCCTTTGTTCTATTCATTGAACCATTGCTTCTTCATCCTTAATACTATCAGAGTATATATATACTCTGATTGTATCTCTCTCTCTCTCTCTCTCTCTCTCTCTCTCTCTCTCTATATATATATATATATATATATATATATATAAAAGTAAAGAAAATAGCCGCTTATAAATAATTTTCTCCTTTGTAATACAAGTATTATTTTGGGGCCGCTTATAAATAATTTTCTCCTTTGGAATACAAGGATTATTTTCCCCAAGTATTTATGAAAATTTTCTTCTTTCTTAAGATGGAAAAATTATTTGGATGGCGTGTACCTTTAAATAAATAATTTGTAATTTTAGCGATACTTTTTATTTATCACAGTTTATAGCAATACTAACAATACTATGATAAATCTGCAATATGTATTAAAAGTGAATTATGTATGTAATGTACATGTTTTATAACTATTTTAAAATATGTTATGCTTGTTTGTTAAGAAATTAACACATTTTATTAAAATGTGCGATAAATTATATTATCCACCAATAAAACTTGTGTTACATGTGTTTTATGAATTGTTCTATTTAATATGTATTAATAATAAATCATAAATGTATTAAAAATAATCAAATGAAAAAATTGTTATTGCTATAAATGGTAAATATTTTTCTTAATATAATATGCTTTTGTAAATTTCCCTTCCCTTTTAAGATTGTATAGGTATTACATAGGGAAAATTATACATAATAACAAACTAATAACCTAAAATAAATGGAGTAACTAGAGTTTGATTTAATTGTGCTCCATAGTAAACGTTTGCAAAAAAATTGTCAGGCGCCTCTCTCCCAAGTATCTCGCTCGCCATTATCTTCCAGTCTCTCGCTCGCTTCCTCACTTTTTATATAAACACAAGTGTATAAAAAATATTTCTAATTGTATAAAGCAGAGAAAATTGTATAAATACATATATTTTTGTTTCCCTCTCTCCCCTCTTTCAGATCTCGCTCGCCACTCTCCCAAATCTCGCTCGCCATCCTCGCCTTTCTCACTTATACAAACAGAAGCGAAATGTATAAATTGCGTTTATGTTTGTATAAAGCGTGAGAAAATTGTATATACACATGCAAGTACATATATTTTCGTCCTATACACTTATAATTATACAATAAAAATACTCCCCTGCCCAGTTTCTTTTGCCTTTCTCTCTTTCTTGTTTTTATACAATTTTCAAATTGTATCTAATTTCTCTCTTTCTCGTTTTATACAATTCGATTCAATTGTACATTCCTTGTCAAGTCTCTTTTGTCTTTCTCTCTTTCTCATTTTATACAAATTCAAATTGTATATAGTCACTCTATACACTTATAATAATAATACAATTCATTTTATACACTTCGTTTTTATACAGTTCTCTGTACAAGTGTCTTTCTCTTTCTTATTTTATACACTTCGTTTTATACAATTTGCTTCAACTGTATATGTATAGTAAATTATACAATTTCTATGTTTGCTATGGAGCGTAATTATGCAAATTTTGCTATAGCATACAAATATAAATTTTTATTTGCTATATGTGAAAGTTGCCCTATTACATAAAGTCTTCATACCCCAATCCAATCATTTGAGCCCATGGACTATAGAAATGGGCTGAGGATCCTATGTGATGTCAACATTTCTTCTTGGATTTCGATAGACCAGAAAGAGAATGTCAGGCCTAAATTCACCATATAATATCACTTTCGTTTTGATTTATGTGAAAAATAGATAGATTTTTTTTTTGTTTTTGAAATTTATGGTCTATAAAGAATCATACTTTTTTTTTTTTTGAAAGATTGTCCATTCTGTTGGAAGGAGAAAATATAAATTATATGTGCAAGAATAAATGAGTTAAATTATTATGTTAGAACGTAGTTGTTATGGATGCCCATGGAATGAACAATTTGAAGATCTTTGTTACGAAGAAACTATTTATGTTGAGATGGCTATACACTTCAAGATATCAACTAAAACAACTTGTTACAAAAAGTATATACATCCTTTTTTTAAAAAAATATTGGATCAATGATTTTATTGTGTAAAGAATATATTATATTGTATGCAATTGAGAGGACTAATAGAAAAAATGAAAAATGATTGTGATAAATTGGATAAAGCTTTTGTGACTTGAATAATTAAAACTTGGATTTTTTTTTTTATATATATATTTTTGCTTCTTTACAAAAAGTATGATTTGGTTCGGTAGATATAATCTTTGGTTTGAGTATGGTTAATAGAATGTATGGTTTGATTCCTTTGCCACTTTTTAACTGGATCATATTTGATTGGATATAAAATATCAATTTACGTAAATAAGTTACAAAGGTCTATTATTTGAAGAAAAAAAAAGAATTTCAATGACATGACATGTCTTTTATTAGAGAATAACACTTTTGACGTGTTTAGTAATTGCATAGTATGAAAATAATTTCTATCAAAATGTAAGTGATCATCCAGGAAACAAGTCGAATATAAGTGAAAAGGATTTGTAGTATCAAAGTTAAGCTTTTATAACCACTATATAATTCTTTTAAATTAGGTAAAGAGTTATTTTACGTAATATAATTCTCATCTCCACTTTGTTATGACACAATCAAGAGAGTCATTATCAATATATTAAGAATGTAATGGATATGACAATTCCAGCTTCTTATTGTGTTCGTGTGTAATGAATGGAATAGATCCTTAATTCCATAATTTTTACCACTTTATTCTAAAGTTTTATATACATATATGTATAGTTGGCCTAATTCCATCAACTTTTCATGACATATTTTAGGAGAATAAACCTAAGGCCCTAGAAAAAAATAATCATAGTTTAGCCTTTAACCTACCTTATTCCCTTTTATAGCCAAACATACATTACTTTGCAAGGGAAAATCTCAAATAAGTTTATTGGAAATATACCAAAATTTGAAGAAGCTAGCCCTCACTTTTTGTATATCCAATGAGATTTATATTGTATAAACTTAAATAATATTGTGGAGAATAGATTCATATTTGTAAAGGGACCATAATTGATAAATTAATATGAATGATACCATTCTTTAATTAAGATAGACTAAGGATGCTTAAAAATGCCACTTTATTAGAGAAATTCCATATGATAACTAAAATAGCATAATTGGCTAAAAAAAAGTTCAAGTATTGGGGATCGTAAAATTCTTTTTACACAATTCAAAAAGTAATTAGCTTGTGAATCAAGCCTTCTAATATTTGATTAGAATATGTAATCATCATCTTTATACTCAAGAATCATTTAGCTGACGAAAAAAAAATGTAAATATTCCTTTATTTCAAGAAACCATGCAAAATAATTTATTGATCATTTGTTGTTCTTTATTTTACATTCTCTACTAGTTGCACAACCTTTTTAAAAGACAAAGTTTTACCAACTTTGTGTGCATGTAGTTTTCCAAAGGGTACCAAAAATCTTTTTATTTTTTGATAAAGATGGATTGGTCCTTTTGATTAGCATGCAAAGGATAAACTTTATACAAAACTTGAAGGCACAAGTGTGACATATATATGTAGTGCAAGAATATTGTCTAGTTTCACATTGTAGGGCTTAGGGTTTTGGCTTTCCTTTTTTATGGGAGAGGGTGTTCTTCACATGGGTGTTCCGGAATATAATATATGTAAAAGAGATGGAGGAGAGTGACAACTAATATATTTGCTCGTGGAGAAAAATATCTTACTCCCTCAGTTTCAAATTTGTTTGTCTGATTTTGATTTGATACGTAGTTTCTAATAAGTAAAAA
Organism: Solanum corneliomulleri; assembly: GCA_027704805.1. Classification (NCBI taxonomy): domain Eukaryota; kingdom Viridiplantae; phylum Streptophyta; class Magnoliopsida; order Solanales; family Solanaceae; genus Solanum; species Solanum corneliomulleri. The sequence goes on along the minus strand of JAKWIY010003052.1, from coordinate 64,252,472 downwards.
AGATTTTTGAACTATCAAAAACTAAAAATATGAAGAATATACCAAGTTACCTTGCATCTTACTGTCTTAAATACGTTTTGTGAAAAAAAAAATTAAAATTAAAGAGTTGCAGAAAAGAAGAAGAACGAGACATTCTTTTTGACACAGGATGAAGGAATCAGTAAGACAAATAAATTAAAATGAAATGAGTATGTTATTCTCATTTATATGCCTCATGCATTATTGTTAAAGCAAAGGATGTCTTGAAATAAGGTAATTGGTAGGTATAACATTGTTTTCTTGAACAAAGTTTGTATATAGATCCTGCATTGTATGAAGGACCATAAAAAAAAAAGCAAGAGAGTGACATGGCATATAGATTAGAGTGGCACCACATAAATAATAGGCGCATATGTATATATATAAAATAAAGAATCAAAGGATCTTCAAGGTGGCAAATGAGAGGTTTGTAAAGAAAAAACCAGCTCATGCTAATATGGTTCCACTTGAAAGTTTGAACTTTCACGTGTGCATTGCCCATATACCATATGACAACTAGTGCTTTAGAAGAATAGTAAGACACTTCTAGCTTGTTCTTTTGATTCCATTCCAAGAAAGTTTATTCAATTCATGCCAATGGACTGATATTGACTTATCCAATCAATCTTTTAGGATCAAGTCTATAAGAATTTAGGGACGGAATCAGAAAGAGGCGGAATTAAAATTTAAAATTTATAGATTCATTATCTAAGACATGATATAGACATTTAAACTCCAAATGCTAGGTGAACTAATTAAACATAATACTATCTAATAAAATAGAACACTCTTAGGGATAAATAGGAATCAATGGCATAGTGAACAGCCAAACAACTCACTATTAATATCCTAGAGATGGATTCTACACACTGATCTAGGGCATTTTTGTATATCCTTTTATCCATGTTTTGAGAATCAATTCACGTGTATAATCTCATATATATGCCTCATGCGTTATTATTAATGCAAAGGTTGTCTTGAAAGGAGGTAATTGGTAGGGTTAGCTTGTTTTCTTGAACAAACACTGTATATAGATCCTGCATTGCATGAAGGACCATAAAGGAAAGAAGTAGAGAGTGACATAGAGTGGCACCACATAAAATAGTAGGCGCATATGTATATATCAAAATAAAGAATCAAAGGATGTCTAAGGTGGAAAATGAGAGGTTTGAAAGAAAAATCAACTAATACAAATGGTTCCACTTGAAATTTTGAACTTTTCACATGTGTATTGCCTATATACCATATGACAATAGTGCTTTCGAGGAATAGTTAGACACTTCTAGGTTGTTCTTTTGATTCCGGTCCAAGTTTATTCAATTCATGCCAATGGATTGATACTGACTCATCCATATCAATTTATTCTAAATATTAGAGTTGGAATCCACAAATTTAATGTTTTGTTTTACCATTTTCAAGGAATTGTTGTTGTTTACTTGTAGCAAGGAGAGAGGGCCTCTAATCTACCTCTAACATGATGTGATTATTAATCGAACCAGATGGCATCTAAGGAAAAATGACAATGTTCCTATTACTTTCATCAAAATATATCAACAATAATATATTCAGTGAAATCTTACTAAGCGGGGGTCTAGAGAGGATAGAGTGCACGCAAATTTTACCACTATCTTGTGGAGGTAAAGAGGTTGTTTATGAAAGAACCCCAATTTAAGTGTATCAAACTCAAATAAAAGAAAAAGAAAACAACGAAGAAAATATAAAAAAAGAAAACCAATATTAAGTGTACAAGATCAATAGCAATAATAAAATAGTGTGATGATTAAAACACAATAAAAACATATCACTATTGAAGGAAAGGAAAGCTAAAGACCAGGAACAAGTTGCACAACATGGTACCATCAACGTGTACAACTGGTAGCTGTTAAAGAGAGTTGGAGTCACACTAGAAATGAGCTATTGTGTTAGTTGATGTAGACAAGGCTCTATGTCTTATGTTAGCTCAAGAAGACTAGGATAAATTATAATTGTATTATTAGTTAACCTCTACTCTTGTAAATTGTGTAATTGTATTGAAGTATATCTCTAAGTGTAGCAAGGTGGGAACTCTATAATTCACTCATATATAAAAGCATCTGCTCGATAGTTTTAATCATCAATATAATCTTTGATTTCTCTCATTTTCTACGTGAGATTTACATAGTATCAGAGCATATAAACTCTTCCACACTCTACGCATTAAATCTAATATAACAACATGACTAATTGCAATGGCCCCGTACCAATACTTGTCCACGCTTCCTTCACCACCTCATTACCTCTTGTTACATTAAGCTTAAGCCTACAAACTATCTCATATGAAGAACATAAATGATGCAATTGATTCAGGTGATAAGATTAACCTATGTTATTCAGGAGAATGAACCAATTAAAAATAATTGTTCCATTGAAAAGGCTACTGAAAAAGTTACAGCTATTAATGTTGAGAAAAATGCAAAGATAGTAACAACATTGATGATTGGGAGGAGCTAAATGTATTTCTAAAAAGTTGGATGATCAGACGAGCATGTACCTGATTGTGGATTGATAAAATGTCAAAGGAGATGTGAACTTGCTTAAAATAAACCTATTTTCAAGCAAGAAAAGATAAAAAATTTCATCTTAAACAACAATTATAAAATGTTAAGTTAGGAAGCAAGAAGATTGATGAATACATTAAGAAAGTAAAAGGTATATGGCATGGTCTTGCAACCATTCATAAACATATAGATGAAGATAGAAGAGTAATCAATTTTTATAAAGGTTTATGTCTCAAGTACAAGACCTTCAATACTATCATGCTAGATAAAACACCATATCCCAACTTCAATCAATTTTTTTAATGCTCTCAGAGATTTTGATATAAGGAGGATGAAAAAAAGTACTATAACAAAACTCTAACATGACATTCTCCGAACAAAAGGTAGGGTAAGAGAAAATTATTCTCATAAAAGAAGAAATAACAACTCCAGAGGAAAATTCTTTAAGCTTGATAGACAAAAAACATGTTGTCAAAATAATCAAAGTTTCTTAAGTGGCAATAAAGAAAAGAACATTACAAAGTCATGCCAAATCTGTGGTAGAAATAATCATACCGTTCTTAAATATTTTTACAGGTGGGACTACTCTTATGAATTTACAAATGAACTACCATAAGCATTAGGTGTTGCCATATGCAAGATACATCTGCTACTGATGACATTTTGTATGTGGACTCAGGATCCAGTAGTCATTTGAAAAGTAACTTAGGTATTCCATCTGCCTTAAACACTACGATAAACCTAATAAGTCATTATTTAACGGTTCACAATTAGACATAATATATGTTGAAAATAACGTACATTAGGTCTAAAATTATAAAAGGTCTTCGTAGTCCCTAAGATTACTAGAACCTACTCTCAGTTAATAAACTTGAAAAAGACATTGCACTCTTAAACTTAATGAAACTAATTTTGTTGTAAAAAAGAAGAAGACAAGGGCATTACTAGACAAAGAATCTAAGAGAAGTGGACTCTATATTAGAAGATAGTAATTTCTATGCTCTACTGTTATACAAGTCTTGAAGACATCAGACAACTTTTAACATTCTAGATTATGACATCTTAGTTTGACGTTATAAACTTCATGAAATAAGCATAATTTTGAAATGTAACCAACATGCATGTTATATCTTCACATTAGGACAAAATCAACATATAAATGATTTCCTTCACATTAAGCCTTCACCTCAAGTAACCCTCAAGCTATACTTTGTGCTATGTATGAATAGCGTCTCATACCACCATCCACACGTCATAGAACTTCTCAAGAAACCATAATGGACATCTCACATGATAGGAATAAACGTTTATACCGACATAGACCATGAAAGCTAGATCATGAAATCCGATGTCATATAACCCCACACCGTAAAAAGGTGGTTTACTTGCCTAAGGTAGACTAGGTAATATCTTAGCTTTGGTAGAAAACCATTGTAACATATATCCTATGTGTCCACATAAGTATAGGATAGGAAGATGTTTATTGGAACCTAGCCTAACGTTGGGAGAGTTTTCATCTTACTATATCCACTCGGTGATTAGCCTACATTCCCATAGAGTAGTCTATTCATATTATTGTACTTGAGAGGGCTACCTATACTGGGTCTACCGACTCTAAATACATTACAAAAGAAAGGTTCACCAACAATAGGTCTAACGATTTAAGGTACATTAAAGATAACTCATTGACTTCCCAAGAAGAGTACCCTCAACATTGGGTCTACTGATACAAGGTTCATTATGTAACACATGGAAGGGTTACCAATACTCGATCTACCGGTCCAAGGTTTATCATTCATTAGTTTTTACACTCATCATAAAGGGTGCCATTAACATCGGGTCTACCAGTTCAAGACATAACCTAGAATACTTTACCATTTATTCATGAAAGGTCTACCAACATCAGGTCTACTGATTCATAATCATTACATTCATTCATTCAAGAAGAGGATGCCTAAATTTACCAATTCAAAATGTACAATACATTGAAGAACAACCCTTCACACTCTATCATCATCATTAATGAGTGTTTAAGTGAGAATAAACCTTCAATCACAACACAATTACATTTTAAGCATGATCGTTGTACTTTCATTGAGATCACACATACACTTCACATCTCGATCACAGATTGATCCTTCATGCATATAGAGGTACAAAGAAAATATTTATCAATTTAATACCATAATATGCATAGTAAGTAAACACCTCCATTTTTAAAGTGGATCAATCAACATCTAAATCACAATTCTACATAAACATTCAATCAATAACCTGCCCTATCAAAACCATAATCAAATTCACCAACAAAACCCTTGAATACTTCAATTAGGCATAATACACACATGATTAAATTAACTAGATCAATATAAGTCTTAATCAATTCAACACACATTCTTCATAATCTATCAATTCCAAACACAAAATACAATATAGAAATTTGGGGAAAACATGGGTTCTAGAAGAAATTCACCCTAAATTCATCTTTAATTCCACAATTGATTTATAATTCACTGTAATAAAGCCTTTGAAAAACTTTAGAATCAAACCGATGCTATTGAAAAGTAGGATTTTGATCAACTTTGAAGACTTGAAATCACTTTAAAATTGACTCCTTAAATGGAAAATTGGACAAGGATCAAGACTACCATGCATTTACTAGAAGAGTCCCACGAAAATCCCTTGAAAAACTTGAACTTGACCTTGGAAGCTTCAAATCTTCACCTCCAATGGAGGTTTCTAGAGAGAGAACTTTTGGAGGGAAAGAGAGATTTGTATTTTGGGATTTGAAATAATGAATTGTAAAATAGGGTTTAAATACTTTTATTACTCTTAAAATACTTTGATTAACCTAAAATGATCGCCTAAACACTTAAAAGGTCGAAATAGGAATTTACCACTAAGCCCTTACCGTGGCTGAGTTTTACAATGACCACGACAACCAAACCACGGTCAGTGTTCTGTTTGATGCCCCGTCCTGGTCAAGTGTGGTATGGGGATGTAGCTTGGCAATAAGTCCCTTAACTTACGGATCAAGACCACGAGTCGTGGTTTGACCTATGGGGTGTGGTCCCCCTCCTTAGGTCACCATATTTTTTGCAACTTTCTCATTTTGGGGCAGCTTGGGGTTAGGCTAAGGGTCCTACTCAAGGACCCCTAGGGTGGTCCTTGCAGGGTCACACTTTGACATCTCTAACCCCTCAACCCTTCAACCATGGTTCGGGACAATACTCTACACACACAAACTCCAAAGCAAACTCAAACACACACTAGTTAGGCTCTAGTTTCACTAATTCATTTTACGGGTCGTTGTACTATGTCTAAACAAGGTATGGAGAATCAAGGAACTGATTGAATTCTAGGGACTTGCTGCTTATTCTTGGGAGGTTTGGTTGACTTTTCCTCTTCTTTTTGCTCCATGTTGGGTGATTTTTGTAGAATGAGGGTTTTGGGTATGTCTGACTAGGTTATTAAGCTTTAGACTAAGCAAAACGTCATAGTTAGGTATTAACGATGTAATTTAAATTCGTAATGCATAGGGAAAACACCAAGACGACCCTGACTTAAAGCTGGCAAAGGGCCATCCACGAGGGCACTGACGAACCATCGATGGGACCACGACCCGTCAAGTGGGTCGTGGTTTTTGTCCACTGTTACTGGCTCTTGGTACCTCCATTTACGGTCCACTTCACAGATCGTGTGAAGGACCAGGGGCCATGAAGGCTAGCATGGTTCTTCACTTAGGGCTGGTGTTTGCTGGGTCAGGTCGACGGACCAAGCCATGACTCTTCAGTGGGACCTCTACCCGTGGAGGGCTTCGTGGTCCACCACTTGTTGATGGATGTGAACCACGATGAGTATGACGGCCGTGGTTCCTTTCACGGCCCATGAACCCCTCCATGGTTCATCAAATTTCTGGTTTTCAGTCTTAGCTAAGTTTTGAGGTGTTACAAGGGTAATTTGATGGATAGTATATATAGTCTTTTAGATTATTTCTTGTTGGAGGTAGATGGTTAGCTTCTACCAAGATTTGTAGTGTTTCAACTTTGGTTAATAAAGAGAAATTTGTTCAATAAAAAAATAATCCAAATAAACTAGAAACTCATGAACAAATGGTCCAAATCACTCCTTAGTACCTCAAAATTCGTGCAAAGTTATAAATCACCACCCAAAACTAATAAAATCACCAAAACTTAAATCCAAACTCATTAATTCAAAATGTTGACTTTTGGTCAAACTTCTTAAATACCAAACTTGTAAAACTAGAATTTCCTTCAATTCAAAGTCTTTTACTAATCACTCAAATGATTGAATCAATATTACCATGATGAGATGGAGTAAAAAGAAAACTTGCCAATTGATGCACATTAGTATGAAGTGTAGAATTAGTGAAAGGTATTAATTGGTGGAAGAGGATTATATTCTGAAAAAGAAGTTAGAAGGTGGTCCATATATATTCCATATTGAGGAGATTCGGATAAATTATGGTGTATAGAGTAAAGGTTAAAAGAAATGGGAGGATTTTTAGAAGTGGTCGGGTTAATTCAAGTCACAAGGACCACATTTCACGAGAAGAAAATAAGGATGTTTCATTTTTATTTTTATTTTCCTTTCAAGTTTGAGACCATCTTGCTAAGGAAAAGAGATTTGTATGTCCAAAAGCACTACAACAAACAACAAATATACATTTCTAACCTATTAATTATAAAAGCCACGAATCTTGCAATAGCTTTATTTTCTTTTCAAGATCCTTCTCTTTCTCATCTTGTTACTTGTTTACATACATTGTATACTAGATTTCACTTTTTTTTGTTTTTTTTTTTTTTAAAAAAGAAACTCTTTAGACATACTAATTACATGGAGTGTCTATTAATCATTAATGTAGAAATGGTGTAGCTTATTTCTATTATCTTTGGTTTTGGAAGAGAGCGAAGAAAACAATAAAAAGAGAACTCAAACTTGGGATTGGACTCTAGTGATATATACATACTCCTTGCTAATCAGCTTATTAATTCATCTATCCTTTGTTGAAGTATGTGTTCATCTGATACTATATTAAAGTGTATGACCATTTCATCTAAAGGTTTATTTAGAGAGAACAAACTTTTATTAGTTAATCATATTTTCAACATCCTTAGTTAGGGATTTTGAACTCAAAACTTCCTGAATATATGACTGCCTTTGAGGTACCATTTTATTTCCGATAGTGGATACCCATTGTACAACGTGAAGAGAAATTTCAATAGCTTAGTTGGTTGGTTAGCTAAACTCTCGCCTTGTTGGTGACCGTTAACTATAAACAGTGACATAAGTGCTTGTTACTTAGGCTAACACTCTATGTCATGAAAAGTGATTAAAAAAGAGATTTGAAGAGTAATAAAGGGTAGAGAAAGATAGTGCACTTAATATCATAATCTACTCATGCATGTTTTAGTTATATATATTTCTCGTCATTCTTCTAATTTAATTCTAACTTATCGACTCAAAATATAATTATAGTAGTACTTATAAATAATACCGACCATAAAGAAGAATTCACGGCAGATTTTGTTCTCCTTAACATGAAATATTCTGTTGGGTGTTTTTTTTTTTTAATTAAAAAAACACAGACTGAGATTCTTTAATTATATAATACAAAAAAAGGTTCAGCCAAATCATATATTGATTTTTATAACCTTTTATTGGCACAATACATGTAACTAAAACCAAATATGTATTTCACAAGAAATACGACATATATGTAGTACGGATGATTTACTTTTAATATATATATATATGATAATTGTTTATTCCTTATATAATATCATATGTGTGTTAAAGAGAAACTTTAAGTCAATATTATATATCATGGCAAGGACATGCAAACTTGGAGAAAATTTTGAACAGAATAATACTCAACATTGTTTAAAGTTTGGTAAACAACAACTGGATGAGATCTAAATTCTCTACCTTTTTTTTTTATAACTTTCTTCTTTATTATAATATTTATTATAAATTCGTAGTTTAGGTGTTTGGGGTACTAAAGCAATCTTCTTTGGGGGTTCACGTGATAATATACATATATTTATTTAATTTTTTTAATACATATATATATAAGGTCTACAAAAAAGTTAGTAAATTCGTCCGAACCCATGAACCCTACCTAGCTCCGCCTCTGATCGCGTTCTCCTTTTCTGGCCTACCCCCACCACAAAATCTGGAAACTCTTATCTAGTTCACACATAGATGACATAACCAAGAAAAGTATATTGAACACTCCATGTTTCTGAATAATTAATTAACCTTATGTATTTTAAGTATGGTAATATTAATTATATTTTTATTAAAATGTCAGTGGAAGAGAAAGTATATGTACATTATTTATTAGCTTCTTGTTTTTGGGTTTTTATCTTCCTATTATATATTTAACTTTGTATACCATCATGTTATCTTTCTACTATTGTATTTTCAAATTCTCAAATTCCACATTTTAAGAAAGTTTGTAGGTAGATGTTCTTCGGAGACGTATTAATATTACCTCGTTTCAATTTGTTTATCCTACTAATGTATTAAAAAGAATGTATCTTTTCTTTTCTAATAGCTCTTTAATTATGACTTGTCAGTAAGCACATAACTAAAGAATATTTTATACCGTTATCATATCTTTAATTTAAGACTGTAAATTTCTTAAACTCCATCACATATCAAAATAGGATAAACAAATTAAAACAGAATGCCTTGTATAAAACAATATTTTCATTACTATAGGGTACCAAACCAAAACTCAAATTCAAATGTGTAATTAGCATGCAATGTCCTTTGATCCCTTAGCCTTTTTTTTCTAGAGAACACTGAAAATAAGGAGTATTTTTCATCTAAACAAAAGATTCCCTATGTGGGGTTAAAGATTTGGATTGATAAAGTAAAAATGGATTCTTCTCAATCCTATTATTCCACTACAACCTCCTTTTTCTCTCTTTGGTTCATGTAATTAGAAGTATACACAAAATTCCAAGAACTCAAAATGTTCTCAAACACGTGTCAATTCTCTACTTGCATGATCAATAATCAATATATATATATATACTTTTTACTCCAATAATCTTATTTCCTTTGATGGTAAAATTTTATAATTTATATTTTTTGCTTTCATGAACAACGTCCTTATAAAGTTGGGAATTTTTCATCACTTATATATGCAAACAAAATGTCATATTCGTCCACTTTGATAATAGTAACAAGGGTATATTATATTCTTTAAGGGTACAAGAATATGTTTCTCCTACAATCTTCTCGTACATTAGTTGTAAAATACCCCTCAAAACTTTTCACTTGCTACACACATTCTAAACGTAAAGAATTTTCTTCACTATCAACATATTTAAGCGGTAATAATTAACCTTAAAGTTATTTTCTTTGTTTCAATTTATGCAATATAATTTGTTTTTCAGAAATCAAACTTTTTGATTTTGATCGTGTATTCAGACACAAAATTTTTTGAGATAAAATTAGTATATATAGAAATTATGTAAAAACTGCTATAAATCACCGTAATAGATAATTCAAAATAATACAAAATATATAATTAATCGTAATAAAAAAATACTCGTTTGAATCTCGAAACTCTAAAGATGCCAGAAACGGGGGAGACTACCCCACTATCCACTTTAAGACCTCTATCAAACTCACACAATATAATTCTAAGCATCCAAAACCCTCTATATAAACCCCTCACACCCTCTTACTTCCAAACCATCTCATCATAAACTACAAACACATACAAAAACATTCTCATTCACCTTTCCTCTACAAACAACATAACAACATCTTCAACAATCATGTCTGGAGTTTGGGTGTTCAAGAATGGTGTTGTCCGTCTAGTGGAGAACTCCGATTGCCACGGGGCGAACGGACTCCGAAAAGTTCTTGTACATCTTCCTAGTAATGAAGTCATCACATCATATGCAGTACTTGAAAGGAAACTGTACTCACTTGGATGGGAGAGGTACTATGATGAACCTGAACTTCTTCAATACCACAAAAGATCAACCGTTCATCTTATTTCTCTACCAAAGGATTTCAACAGGTTCAAATCCATGCATATGTTCGATATCGTCGTCAAGAATCGCAATGAATTTGAGGTTAGAGATATGTAAACAAAATATGGAAAGATAAAAAAGGGAAGGAGTTGATCATTTGAATGTGTTTTTTTTTTCTTTTTTTGCCTTTTTTTTTGGTCAAGTGTGTTGTAATTAAGTTTCTATCGTTTAATTTGTGATTTGTTTCACAATGTTGCAAAGGTTGTAATTTGGAAGTTGTAAGGGGGGAAATGTTGTATATTATTACAAATGAATGTGTTTTATTATATGATATATAATATATATAAGAGAGCTTATTCCACAAAATATTTTTCCTTTTGCGCTTAAAATCTATGTACACATATTTATATCATTAAGTCAATGAATCAAAATGTAATTATAGATATCTAATTTAGTATTGACCTTTTATAAATGTTGAATTACTCTAAATACTATAAAAATTAATACTCTGTAACTTATAACCTCAAAAACTTTTTCGTAGCTTGTTTTAAGAAGAAACAAAATGACGAAGATATTTCTTTCTTCTTATTCGACTTTAATGACTTCGAAAGTGCACGCATCCCAAGAAGGCTCATCCATTTTTTTTTTTAAAAAACAAATTAAAAAAACAAGAATTCCTTATATCTCCTTTTAGTACTAAAACTTATTATATTATGACGGTAATTTTTTGTGTCTCAATTTATGTGATACATTTTATTTTTTGAGCGTCATACAGTTTAAGTTTGATTGAGAATTTGGAAAGAAGTTCATCCCCATTATTTTTTCTCTCCATTTCTCCGAGTTTTCACTTGGATGGAAGCCATGTGTCATAACTAAAAATTAAGGGTGGAAGCCATGTGTCATAACACAATTTATCGCGCGACTGTATAAAATATTTTAAGATAATAATATGTAATATTTAGGTTAGTATTAAATATATAGAAAATATAAACATTTCTCCTCGTCTGCGATATCATAGATTTCTTTTAAAATATATAAAATATATTATTTATTTTGTATATATATATTTTAGAATAAATTATTCAGCGTGGTGAAGTAAATGAAATAAGAGATATATGTTGAAACAACAATATATTATATTAGGTTGCAAATATTTTATATGTCTAATTTTCTCTATCTCTTGTAGGATAACTAATTTTCTATTCAAATTTTAATTTCGTCAAAACAAAATTGATTTTTTAACTTTTATTTTTGCATTTGCTTATTATAATTATTTAAACATTAATTAAATATTTATAAGACTTACGAAAAATGAAATATAAAAGTTATAAATGAAATATTTCTTACCTTCATGTACTTCTTTTTTTGTTACAAATCAATACTATATGATGATAAGAGAAATGATAATTGTGAATGTGAATCTTCATGAAACTAATATGAATTTATAGGCAAAATAAATGAATACCATAAGGCATCATAAACTTACAAATTTAATTTGGAGGTTATGGACATAAAATTATGAGAGTTATGAATTTTATAAAAAGAAAAAATGAAAGAGGGGCAAATCATCATAAGTAGTAACTCCTGGTAAATAAATTAAAAAATAAAAATAAAAATACTATAAAATATATAAAAAGAAATTTATCATGATTTCATGATTAGAAGTGAGATAAACAAACAGAAGAATAATATAGGGAGTTTTTTTTTATAAATATTTCTACATTAATAAAATATTTATTTGTATAAATAACCATCAAGTTTTTCGAATGCGAATTTGGAGTAAAAAGCAGGACAATTTAACTACATACAATCCGATCTGAAATAAGTCAGGACAATTTTACTACGGCCACTCCATCAATTTGTCATGGATCACTTTTCGGGGTGCAAAAGGATTCGTAGATCATATATATCACCTGTATATTATGTATATCAGCTGTATATAAAAGAAATTCATATTTTAAAACACACATTTTGAGTTTCTTTTAATACTTTTCACCCTTTATCGACCCCAACAACCCCTAAAAGCTCTCTTCAATCCTCCTAAGTCTTAGTAAGTATTCCCCATGAATTTACAACTTAAAGTCCATATTCATACTATTCTTTTAGATAAAGTCTCTATTATTTCAGTATCAGATTTTTAATATTCATGAGTTTGTTTGGAAAAATATTATGTATTTCAAAAAATATTTTTATATCCTATTATATTTGGAAGAGGTTATTACTATGTCTTAAATATTTTCCCTCCATAAATAATCCTTGATTGACAATTACTCCTAATCCAAATATAACATTAGTTTTATCCAATTATTCATTCTTGAATGGGTAACTAGTGAGAATACTGTTTCTTTTAACCAAAATAAATGGTCTTCAAATTTTGCCCTTATTGGCTCGTTATTGGCATTAATTTATTTAGCCTTTAGGCTTATATATGTTTTCATATAAAGTGTTCTTCCTCTATCACAATGTATGAAAAATAATATACATTTTGAGGGTATAAATCTTTCTTCCTATATTTTATTGGTGTGTTGGATTTTGTTCTTAAAAATCTTTGTTAATTTCTGGCTCTAGTAGAAGACCTTGCTGAAATCTGGGAGATATCCATACCGGGTGAAATATCCCCAAGGAAAGTGTCTCTCGACACGTCTCAAGCTTTGAGAAGTTCGTACAAAAGTTCGTGGTGAAGTATAAGATTTGATGAATTCAGTATAAATATTCGTTAAAAAGATATTTTCCACAAAATTTCCAACTTTTGAATAATCAGTATGATCAATATTGTCAAATTATTAGTATAACCAGTCAGTCAACATGATTTTTATTGGGAGTATTCCTTATCATCAAGCGGGTCTACAGGGATGAAGGTTCACCCGTCAGCTTAGGCTTGGGACATCTAATAGAAATTCGTAACTATTAGAACTACGTGCCACCGTAAGATACTAAGGGTCACCCGTCAGGATATGGTATCATGATATAATATCATGATATGGAATCATGAGATGAAATTGAAGTTTTGTTTGGACATATAATATGGAATTTTGGTGTTGTATATTTTCTCATAAATATAGAAACTCCATAAGTTCTAAAACTATTAAAATAGCCCCAATTATTTATTTAATATTATCAAATAAACAAAAAATTAAAAAATCATATAGTAAATTATTATAAAGTTATTTGTTCTCCACTTAAGTAATTGTTTCATCAATATGTTTGAGTAAAAATCAAACATCTTTCAGAGGCTCTTCAATATTTTATTACTCAACAATCGTGAAGTGTGAGTTAAAGTGATTATATGTTGGTTAGAATAATAATTTTTTAAAAAGTAATTATATGATCATAATTTTTATTTACATGTGAAACAAATGGTTAGTAGATATAAATGTGGGGTTGTTTTAAAAAAATATAAATTTGTCAATCAATTTTTGTATTAAAATAATTCAAATCATGATATTGTATCCCCAAATGATACAATATCATTGTTTTTGGAGAATATGATATCACATCTCATGATACCATATCATGAGATGAAATCAGCGTAAAATCACATATCCAAACGTTGGTATCACATGACCAAACAACTAATAAATATATGTATATGACATTTCAGATATATTCTGAGATGAATATACGTAAAAACAGAGACGAGCTAGAAAGGGAGAGAGACAAACAAGATAGGAAAAAGACGAGCAATAAAGGAAGAGACACCAACAAGATTCGATTTTGAAGAGCCATAACCCCTACCTAATAACTCAAAGGTAAAATGTTGGCGGATCGTGAACTGGGCTATGCAACCAACCCCTTGTAAAGAACCCGGCCTAAAATTGGCGTCGTTAGGCTCAAACCCAACTAGCCAGCTAGGGGTGTCATCAAATTTGAAGAATCAAGAAACTATTGTGCGAATTTTTGACCAAAGTAAATCATTATATAAAATAATTTATCAAAATAATACATTTTTCTAAAATTTTACAAAACTAATATAACGTATTTCACAGTAATGTTTTAGGGTATATTTTGTTTTTAAATACTAACAGTGTTAGATTGATATACGTTACTGTAAGTAACGTATATCAATCTAACGCCGTCAGCTTTTAAAAAAATAAGATATACCCTAAAATGTTAGTGTGAAATAAGTTTATAGTAATTTCATAAAATTTGTAAAAAATATATTATTTTGATGAATTACTTTATATAATAGCTTAATTTGATCAAAACTAATTAATTAATGCTGGCCAACCTTTGACAAAAGTGCAATTGGTCAATTGGGAGCCATTTACATGTGCTCATAAGAGCCTTATCAACACGTGCACCATGAAAAAGCGAAGGCAACTACAACTTGGCTAATCTCTTTTGCTCTTCCACATAAAGGCTTTGACTCTATGACTATGATTTCAATAATTGAATATATTGGTTCTGAATTTAATCCATACATTATAAATCGAGCCAAAACTTTAACTCGAAGAATTTCAGTAAGTAAATTTCACTACTATTTAATACATGATTTTGACTAAAGCTGAAAGGTTATGTGGAACTCATAATTTTCTTTCTAGCTCGGTTCTTGAATTACAATGTATATATATTTTTTGATAAATTAACTTTATTTCTTTTTATAAGTTAATTAGTAGGCGAGAAGGAAAGACTAATGCTTTCACACTAATCTTGTGAGTTTAAACTTTACTATCAACAAAAGTTTCTCGTTTTCCTTAAAAAGAAAGCACATTTTGTGTTATTTTTTTCTTCTGTTCTAAAATTTAGAATTGTCAAACTCTTAATCCTGGATCTGCCTCGATAGCGTATTAAAATCCTTTTGAATCATGTAACTATGCCACTTGGGGTGTGGGTTGACAAAGGGATCAATAAACTCATAGTGATCATGAAAAAAGTGTGTAAAAAGAGTAGTAACAATTAAGTTATTTGATATTCTTGTCAGTAAAGGCCATTCCTCAAATGAATGGGCATATAATGTGTGACTTCTTCTTTGTACACTGAAATGGTGATATGGGAATGGGAGGGGAAAGTGAAAGAGACAGAAGAGAAGGAAGATTGATTTTACTTTTCACTCATTAAATCCTATTCCAATCCAATATCCACAAAAAAGTATGGGACATGAGAGATCTCCATTTCTATCACTTTTAATTATTTCCTTCGTTTTTATCTATTCCTATTCCTTTTTGTTTCATGTTATATATCTTCCATTTTTAGAAAGTTATTATATATTTGGAAACATTCTTTAATTACTTTAATAAACCTTTAATATTGTCATGATATGATAGTAACTAGACTACATTATTATTTTGGTTCCTTACGTAATGAAAGAAAACTATATTTCTAGATCAATTCCAACGTTTTCCTATAACGCCTAAAGTGATTGTAATTGAAGCCATAATGAAGTTATTCATGATAAATAATACTACCGGATCCGTTTTAATTTCTTTGTCTTGTCTTGAAAAAAGATTGTTTTTTTAAAATTTCAATTCTTTTACATGTGATCTTTAGAACACAAGATTAAATTTTGATACTTTCTACATATTTTAATTGTAAAATCACGAAATTTAGAAGTCTTATTTATTTTTTTAAACTTCATATCAAACTAAAACTAGATAAACAAATTGGAACAGACACTATCCCATTGAAATTTTCCTATTGAAAAATGTCCAGTGGCTATACTCACACTAATGTTTATATTACACAACAAAAAATTTTTTTTTGATATTTCAGTGAGAATTTGTTTCCCACCATACATTTTTTATTGAACTAGTTAAATAGGAAATGGGTGGGAATATCACGTATCATTACACAAATTTCTCATTGATTTGGAGTAATTTTTTGTCTTTTTAAATTGTTATTAGACATTATATTAAGGATTAAGAGAAACATCATCAACATGAGATGGGACAAATTAAACTTCCCCGAAATATCTTTTAATTTATTTAATTCTTTCTTTTTGTGAAGGGCTGATCATGCAAGCAATGGATATAAGAATAGAAGATTGTTCTTAGCACTAAAAAAATTAAAGAATTATGCTTGGAACCCATTAACCAAAAGAATTAGGTTCATCTTATGAGCATAAGATCATTAATTAGTGATTGTTTAGGAGAAGATTCTAATTTCAGTAGGGCAAATTAGGGCATCTTGTGGCCATTTAAATATTCTCCCTTTCTTTTTCTTTAATCTTAATAAACGTACGATAAGTTAGTATATTTCTAAATCCTATAAGCAGTCACATTCCTAAAACCTACCTATTATCAATTTTATTAAATAAGAAAAAAAGATTACTTTTTGCCACCTTATGTATTTTTTTATTACATACTACATAGAAACCCCTATAAAAACCCACTCACACTTATGTTCAAACTCACACACAATACTCACTTACTATTTTCATATTCATATATTTTTTGAAACATGTCTGGTGTTTGGGTATTCAAGAATGGAGTAGTGAGGCTAGTTGAAAACCCCGGTGACTTTCACGGTGCGACGGGTCGTCGTAAAGTGCTTGTGCACCATTCTAGTAATGAAGTAATAACATCATATGCATCTCTCGAGAGGATTTTGTTCTCTCTTGGATGGGAGAGGTACTATGATGACCCTGACCTTCTTCAATATCATAAAAGATCAACTGTTCATCTTATTTCTCTACCAAAGGACTTCAACAACTTCAAGTCCATGCACATGTATGATATTGTTGTTAAGAATCGTAATGAGTTTACAGTTAGGGATATGTAGTACTACTAATTTATAATTAGTTGATTTGAGATACTTTTCTCAAATTAATTAATGTTGTTTGATTTAAATTAGGTTGTTTCTTGTTTTAACTTAATGTTTGGTTTGTGTAATTTAGGTTTAAGGGGGGTGTTTAAGTTTATTTTGGGTGAGGAAGCTAATTATTACTTGTTGTAATGGTGTGTAAGAGTGAAGTTTTATGGCAATAAAAACTTGGTTTGGCTTGAAATTTTCATCGATATACTTAAATAAATTCTTACTATCAAATACTTCAATTTTTAGTCATATATATAAATATATATATATATATATATATATATATATATATATAATATATATATATATATAATCTATTATATATATAATATATATCTCCTCCTCATTTAAAAAGAATGACCTCCTTTCCTTTTTAGTATTTTTTTAATAAAAGAATGACCTTTTTTTGTAACATTTTTACTTTAGCTTTCCACGTAATTAATTTAACGCTACTTTTCAATTACAAATTCTGTTTATTAAACCTGGTTAAGGATATTTGAAAATTTTTAATTTGTGAGGCAAATTTTAGGTTAAGATACTCGATGAGGTTTTCTTAAGATAGTTTACATAAGGTTTTGCAAAAGTTGGGAGAAATTGTTATATTTGATTAGTAATCATCTTACTATATATTATAGATGTCACTTTACTACTCAAAACTCCCAAAGGGATAGAGTTTGAACTAGCCCTATTTCTAGCTTATCTATGAATTTGAAATAACAATAATTTAACCACCAAATTAATTATGTATACAAGAT
Source organism: Solanum corneliomulleri (assembly GCA_027704805.1). Classification (NCBI taxonomy): domain Eukaryota; kingdom Viridiplantae; phylum Streptophyta; class Magnoliopsida; order Solanales; family Solanaceae; genus Solanum; species Solanum corneliomulleri. The sequence goes on along the minus strand of JAKWIY010003052.1, from coordinate 64,234,394 downwards.
AACTCGAATAATTTGTATATAGATTATCTCTAACAGATGCCTTGTAGGGTATTAAATTTGCCTGCAAGGCTTTTTACAATTTGTTTTCTGTATAATATAATATGTAGCATGGCATCTATTCCCTTTTTTCATAAATATCTATTCTTAATCAGACGTCTAAAATTCGAATACTTTTCTTGATAAGATCGTCTTACTCCTTAATTAGTAAATTGTATTGTCGTTAAATATATTTTTCTGTAGACAATTAGCACGTTTTGTAAATGTCCCTAACGAAAACCTACAGAGATATTGGATACCATATCTAATGTCGTATTCCTACAAATATGTATATCAATCAACCATGCTAGCTAGTGACCAATTTTGAATACCAAATGCCCAAAAAAAAAAAAAATCATGTTTGATGGGCTTGTCTTTTTGTATCATCAAAAGAGTAGAATCATATAGCTATTTTAAGCTGAGGCAGGCAGAATTCTTTTAAAAGACAACACATTGTAAAATTACTTTTTTTTTTCTTTTGCAAGAGATGCTTCAATAGGAATACCAAAACTAGTGCCAACTTTTATTTAGAATATACTAATAATTCATATATTCTACTAAAGTGGCTTAATTTAAATAGCATGAAATCTAAAGTTGTATTCATCTGAAACTATATATTTAATTTGTTATGTTATAGCTTGAAATGTAAGAAAGCAAAGATATAAAGATTCACACTCCTTTTTGTGTTGTTTGACTAGTAAGGTCTAAACGAGCTTTAATTTGATTTTGTCATAATTCCAACTTGTAGTCATTTTCGAAAATAGTGTATAATTTGTAAATAATACCTCGTACAAAATAAAAGGAAAAAATTGAATAAAATCTTGATCTAAAAGGAGTTGAATATCTATTGATTTACTCTCCTCTGCATCACAAATAGATAAAAAGTTATCATTCTATTTTTCCACTAAAAATTAGATTTAACTCATATTAGCTTATACTTACCACATATGTAAGAATCAATCATTAGTTTCTTCGACAATTTTTTTTAACAAACAATTTCAATAAAACACTTCTAAATAGTTCATGATTTCTCTAGGATATATAGTTTCTTCGGAGGAGAGATTGAGCTTCAAAAAAAATAAAAATAAATTGTCTTATCAATATATAAATATATAACTAATTTACGTCAATTATACCGATTATAATTTCATCCAATTTGTAAATGAGAATATTTCCAGAAAATAGAATTTATTAGGTCAATATATCCATAAAATTTTCTATGTCTTTTTATTATTAATATGACGTAAAAGATAAATCTATTTGAACCAGTTAATATATGATTTTCATTAAGTTGGATCGGACCGGTCTTATTAGGAGGTCTAAAAGTGGTATTACTTCCTAATTTAATATATTCTTCATTTTCCTTGGTGTACATTATTATTCTATATTCTATTTGACTACTATTGTTTTAAAAGCATGAAAATATGAAAGGCATTGTTACTATTATTTCAAAAGCATGAATGTATTTATAAATATTTGATTGAATTTTTTGTTCTTCGTTAAAAACTCTATAATAAATAAAATTGTATTTTATTATTTCCCTCAAATATTGTTATCTAATTAATATCATAGTATTTAGGATTTTAATATTAATTAAAAGGTAAACCTATTAAATCTTCACTTATTTGTAATACATAAGAATTCTTTATATTTTACTATTTTAAATTGATTAAAATTTGTTTCATAAATATTTCCTTATTTAAATTATATTAAAAAAAATCCTAACATTTAAGCTTTTAAAATCAATGTTCTTACCTTATATAAGTCTAACTTAAATTATAATAAACAAAATTAATATATAAATAGAATTAATTTTTTTTTTTTAAAAAAGGTTTACCTTTCTTTAAATAATTGTTTAACTTACCTGTAAGAAATTTGTATCATTTAGATAAATTTTAACATCGATTGCAATTTTCTTCGTAATTTTATTTTTTTATATATAATTTTATTGATTAACACGAAACACACGTACAAAGCAGGTACATTATATTCTTACATATCATATTACACGCCTGCCAATTTCGACCTAATTTTTTTGTTTTTAGAAACAAACTTTTCAAAAGAAAAAAGTAACAAGAATGAATGCTATGAAAATCCAAAGAGAGAAATAAAGTGAAATTCTACATTATGATTAGATAGCTGATCATATATATTATTCTAAAGACATTTATAGAATTTTATTGGGTTCCATATGTCTAAAATAATCAATTTGGTTTTCCTTTCTTATTATTATTAATAAATAAAGAGATGAATTGATGCTATGAGTGAGTAAGTGGTATCCATTTTCCATGCGCCCACCATTATTTCATGGGATTAAAAGTCTCTCTTTACCTAATAATGTAAAAAAAAAAAATATGATTTTACAAAGTTCGATAAGTTTGGCAAGCCATGACTTATGATGGAATAAATGGATCACTTATTATATTGTTTGATATTAAATTTTATTAATTAAATAAGAGAGGATTAGAACATTAGAGTAAAGTGCACCGATACCCTATTTCACTGTCGTTATTGTCCCCATTTTGAATTCGTTTGGATGTGTATCCATTTTGCGTTAACTTTACATATAATGAAACAAACTTAATAACTAGATCAATGCAATTTAAACTCAAATTAATATATATATATATATATATATATATATATATATATATATATATATATATATATATATATATATATATATATTATCAATTCGTAGTTGGAATTTTGATAAATTGTGAATAAAACTCAGTAATTTCAAGTATTGGAAAAAAGATACACTTTCATTTATTCGAGATGTAACTATAGCTCAAGCTTTATACTAATGAATGAAGCACATGTTGCCGAAGCCGAATATATAGAGAGTGATGGAATCACAACTGCTATATCTAAATGTAACTAATAAATAGTAAATGAGACAACAACAAAAAGAACACCAGGAATTAACGAAGTTCGGTAAACTTTTATTTTCTTTTGCCTAGTTCTCGAACACAACCAACCAATACCTATTTCACTCCAAAAGAGTATAAGTGAAATAGTACAAGAGAGAAAGAAGAACAAATGCCTTAGGAGATGAGAAAGCAAGTGAGAGGTGTGTTACAAATGAATTAGGAGCTACCTATTTATAGGAGTGAATTCTTCCTATTGATGTCATCCATGACATCACAATATGTCAAAATGTCAATATTTACATTGTGAAATCAATTTATGGTTCACCTAAATTTCACCTACAAAAGTTGCTATCTTGACTTTTCTACCAATGAAGAATTATCCTCCTAACTACCATATCTTCTCATTAATCCATTTTTAAATCTTGTCAAATTTAACAGCACACACATTGCATGTGCTGCTTCTAACTTATCTATGACACTCTTAACTAACTTCAAACAAGTTTATTATGAGTTACAATATTCACTAACTAACTCACTGCCTAAAACCCTTTAAACTATGTGCCTCAGTAGTATTCCTTGTCCTGTACATCCCTTGATGTCCTCCTAGAGAGAAACTTTAGGCCTTTGCATAAACTGGGACGATACGATTCTCTTAGTTAAAGTCCCTATTATTTCACTATCAGATTTTCAATATTCATGAGCTATTCGGATCATCGGTATGATCAGTATTGTATTATAATCAATCGGTTAACATGATATTTGTTGGGAGTACTACTTAGCATCAAGCGGACATAGGAATGAAGGTTCACCCGTCAGCTATGTGTCACCGTAGGATACTAAGGTATGACTGATTCCTTAGTCTTTTTGGAAATCAGCTTAGTGGTATCACATTAGCTCAGATTAGCCTTTATACCCCCAACAAGGTATATTTGAGTTTTTTTTATGGGGATATACATTAAAATCCATGCCCGTTTAACTCACATGTTTATATGTTAATTATTAGTATCGTCTCATATGTTGCTTGGCCTTGCATTAAAGTATTTCAATTTAGTATTTTATCATTTGCATATCTTATTACTTGGTCATTGCATCAATTTATGTATTTCAATTTCATATTCAGTTTAGCATCTCAGATTAATCATGTCTAGCTTTACAAATTATCATGAATATCTCACATATATACTTTAGTACATTCCACATAATGATCGCACACCTCTTTGCCTACATTTATCATGTAAAGCTAGATTCGGTGATTATTGGGATCCTAGTCAGTTGGATCACACCTTCAAGACAACATGTGATTAGTTCTCTTATTTTGAATAATTAAGTTAACTCGTAATTTTAGTATGTAATTTCTATTTACGTGTATTAATTAAAAGGATTATGGTTCATGTTACAACTATCTTTAATTAGTATCAATAGAGGCTTCATACACTCAGTTAAAGTTATTGTATTCATTCTATGTTATTTGTAGTTTTTATGATGTAACAAACTCAGGGACCTTGTGAAGGTACCCGGTTCTCAATATGAATCGTTCGTTGACTGTCAGCTGGAGAAAGTACAGAAAGTTGGTACACAGTTCCCAACTGCGTCAGAAACGTCAGACCTTTCCAACCAATCGTAGGGGCTTAAGGAAAATGACTTTTTTATACAATGTCATCTTTCCACACAGTGCTCTTCAGTTTTTGCAACTTGAAAAAGTACATTCAAGAACTCTTGCAAAGGCTTAAGAAAATCAAGGAGAAAAATCATTCAAGAACAACCGAAACTCAGGGGTACATTGTGTAGTTGTTTGAGAATATATATTCTTTCGATCTTACATTGTAAACTGATCCTAAATCTATAAAGGAATCAGTGTGGTTTTATCTGAAATTCTAAGTTAGTTAGTTGAACTAATTTAGTGGGTAGCCTTTGTGTTCCTTAGAAAATTCTAAGTTGTCTAGAGTGATAGCTTAGTGGGTAGAGTAACATCTACTTAGGTTCATCAAGTAATAGAGTTATTGCTTGTTGGTGATATTAAAAACTTTTTCTCACATTTGTGTAAAGGATTTACTTTTGCTTGTAAAGATTAGTGAAACGGTTATGAAAATCCTGTGAGACAGGTCGTGGTTTTACTCCCTTGAGCAAGGTGGTTTCCATGTAAAACTCCTCTGTTGTTAAACTGCATTTACTCTGCTATATCCTTATTTGTGTGTCAAGGCACCTAGTCCATTGACTGATAGTGGACGCGCAGATTCTAACAAGTGGTATTAGAGCAGGTACTCTCTATCCGGTTAACACCAAGAGAGTGATTCCTATTCTAGAATGGCTGCTCCACTTAATCTGGAAGAGGGTCAGTCTTCAACTAGACCCCCTTGTTTCAATTGCCACTTTTATAGTTGGTGGAAAGTGAGAATGCATGACTTCCTTATGGCTGAAGACAGTGAACTATGGGACATTGTCTGAGATGGATCCTTCATTCCCATGATTGAAGAGAAAGATGGTGAAAACACTAGGCTTGTTCTAAAGCCTAGACGAAAATATGATGTAGCTGATAGGAAGAAGATTGAAAAGGAGTACAAAGCAAAGAAGCTTTTTGTCTGTGGTATAGGACCTGATGAGTTCAATCATGTCTCAGCTTGTGAATCTGCATAAGAAATTTGATATTTCCTAAAAACAGTCCATGAAGGAACTGAACAAGTAAAAGAGTCAAAAATTGATATGCTTACCTCTCAGTATGAAAATTTCAAAACGAGAGAAGGTGAAACTATTCATAAAAATGTTCACTAAACTGTCATCAATCACAGATGAGTTGAGAAGTCTTGGAGAACCTATCAGCATGAGTAAGCAGGTCAGGAAAGTGCTTTAAATTCTTCCCAAGTCTTGGGAAAGTAAGGTTGATGCTATTACTGAAGCAAAGGACCTGAAAGTGTTAACAATGAATTCTCACGTTGGAAATTTAAAGACTCATGTGATGAACCGAAGTCATGATCAGTCAAAGGAGGAAGTCAAGAAAGATAAGTCCTTGATGCTAAAATACAGACCTGAAGAGGACTCCAGTGATGATGATGATATGGCTTGCCTCATCAAGAGGTTCAGAAGATTGTGAGGAAAAACAAAGATTTTAAAAAGGGAGCAAATGTTTCTCGAACTACCACTCAAAATGATACTTGCCATAATTGTGTAAAGGATGGACACTTTATAAGAGAGTGTCCATTACTCAAAGCCGAAAACAAAGAATATCAAAAACCAAGAGGTGATAAAGAAAAGCGAAGGGACCTGGTACTCGATAAGAATGATCGAAAAGTTATTGCTGACTATGTGGTCAAGAAAGCTCTTGCTGCATGGGGAGACTCTTTGAGAGACTCAGAAGATCTTGATGAACCAAATGACGTGTCAATGGTGGTGGTTCATGAGTAGAAAACCATATTCAATGAGATGTTTACTTTCATGGCTCATTCAGAGAATGAAGATGATGAGGATAAGGTAACTCTTCTTGATTTGAAACATGATCTGAATACCTATTCTTTTAAAAAATTGAGAATATTAACAAATGTTAAGATTGATTCAATGATTGAGTTAACTTCTGAAAGAGATATTATGAATGCTGAGCTTGAAAGTTTTAATGAAAATAGAGATAAAATGGGTGAGAAAATGTTGAAAATTAAGATCAAATGGCTGTTCTGGAATCTAATAAACTAGAACTTAAAAAACAATTGCATCTGATAAATGAGAAAGCTGAAAAACAAAAGGGATAGTCTAACGGTTTACAAGTTGAGCTTGAAGAAAAACTGAAAACCTCTGAGACTAATCTTGTTTTGGCTTTGGAAAAGAGCAACAACTTAGAAAGAGATATTGTCAAACTTAAAGATGAACTTGGAAAATCTCTTAAGTGGACAAAATCTTCTAAGTTGCTTTCAGATGTAACAAGTCAAAATAATTTTAACAAGAAAGGTCTAGAAAGTTTGAATATTACTCCTCTATTCAATCCTCACAGCAAATATGTATTTGTGTCTGACAATTTGTTGTGTCTTCATTGTAGTAAAAATGGGCATTCAAAGAAAGAGTGCACTGCCTGGAGAAAGTCACATGAGAGACTTTCAAAGTATACATAAAAGCAAAGGGTTTCAAAAGAGAGACCTGGTCCAACAGAACAATCCTCAACCAAAAGGTTTTCAAAGAGAGGACTTGGTTCTGCTAAAAACTCCTTCGTCGAAAAGAATCTGAAATTACCTCATTGGGCTAGAAACACTTTGATCACTCCTTTGTCTGCTTTTTGGGAACTCAAATTGAAATGGGTTCCCAAGCCTAATAAGTGATTTTTGCTGCAGTCGAGTGAGAGGAGTAACAGACAATGTTGGTACATGGACAGTGGATGCTCTAAACATTTGACTGGTGATATCAAAAACTTTCTCTCACTGAAGGCACTTCAAGGTGGAGGTGTCTCTTTTTGTTATGGAAATAAGGGGTATATTTTAGGTGTTGGTAAAGTGGGAAAATCTCTTGGGGAATCCATTGACAACGTGTATCATGTCAGTGGGTAGAAATATAGTTTTTTGAGTGTGTCTCAAATTTGTGACAAAGGAAATGAAGTGAAGTTGACATCTGAGAAGTGCACTGTAGTTAATTTAACTACAAAGAAAGTGATTCTTGCTGCTCATAGAAGTAAAAACATGTATGTGGCTAATTTAGAAATATCTCATAGAGATGATCTGACATGTCTTAGTGCTCAGAATAATAATGCTGATATGTGGCATCGAAGACTAGGGCATGTGAGCTCATCTTTATTGAATAAACTGATTTCTAAGGACCTGGTCCTAGGTTTGCCAAAGTTGAAATTTTGTGAAAGAAAAATTTGTGAATCATGTGTCAAAGGAAGACAAATCAGATCATCCTTCAAGCCAAAGAAGCAAGTAACTCATCGAGAGTATTAGAGCTGCTATACATGGATTAATGTGGACCTTTGAAGGTTCAAAGTAGAAGTGGAAACAAATACTGTTGACACCCAATTTCAACCCTCCTCGGTATAAATTAGTTTTTGAGCTTCATAAATTTTCCAAACAATTAAAAATAATTAGTTTTATAAATTTTGCAAAAAAATTAAAAAAAATAATGTATGAACTTTTTGTTATTTTGAATACTTTTGTCATTTTCTTATAATTTTTAGATAGCCTATATATTTTACATGATTATTTATATAGTTGGTATATTTTACGATTATTTCTCAAAATATTTTAATTTCTAGTAAGTATTCTATTAAACTAATTTAGTTTAAATTATGGTCATATTTCGAATCACTATTTTTACAATTAAAATAATTATATTACTAAAATAAAGAAGCTCGTTGATTAATCACACAAATTCGTTTTATTTAAGGTTTAGCCAAATTTATCATCTTAACTCAATTTGGCTATTTATTAAATTTAACTCATCTTCCAACTTAATTCAACTTTGGGCCCATTCCCCATTAGCCGCCCCAAGCCCAATTACTTTCCTTTTTTTCTACCTTTTTTCCCTTTAATTCCTACGCCCATTCCCTTTTAATTTAATTCCCAGCCCAACCCCCATTTCCTTCCTAGCCCATTCCCTTTTAATTCCCAGCCCACTTTTCCCAAATCCCTAAGACCCGACCCGTTATTCCTTCCTCCTCAGCAGCCAAGCGATTCCCTAGAAAAATAAATAGAAAGAAAAACCCAGCCCTTTGTTCTTGTCTTTTCCCCCGCGCAGCTTCAGTATACAACGCGTTCCCTTCCCCTCTCCCGTTTCTCTCGTACGAATAGTACGTCTAGGTGTCGAAATCTCCTCTCCCGTCTCGTCCTTTCCCTCAAATCGGACGACTACACTCATCTTGCCGTTGGAGGATAAGACAAATTCGTACCATTCCGTTTCAACCTTATCTGAAAAAGGTTTTCGAACATCAAATTGGGACTTGAATTTTCGGTTCTACCCCTTCCTTTTTTTTCCCTCTCTTTCTGATCCTTTCCCCCTCTATAAATACCTGCACCTTGTTGAAGTTGAGGGGGGATTTTTTTTTTTGGGTGGTGGTTTTGTTTTTTACAGAAAGATATATACAGAGATATTTTTTAGAAATTGTTTCTAAATTCGGAGTTCTCTCTCGAGTTCGTTACACTGTCTATGTGTCGTTGTGTGGTGAAGCTGTTGTATCTCAACTCGTCCTGTTCTCAGTTCGCTACACGGAAAAGGTATCGTCTATCCCTTTCAAATTTTCCTCATCTGCGTTACGTTGATGCGATGATTCTTAGCTTTGGTACATGGCCGGTCTTGTATATTTTTAGCAATTATCCGAGTTCTTTCATGGCTGTGTTGTTTCATTTCATAGTATTTCAACTCTAGCACAACATTGGTTTCTTAGTGATGGTATTACAGAGTTATGTTATGGTTTTACTTCAAATAACTTGTTTATTTCCAAATTATTTAGTGTACCGCTTCGAGATATGATCGTATCTTATGATTGCATTAACCTTTATGAAATTCCATGAAGTAGCAGTAGCTCTTTTTTGGCTATGATGCCATATCTTAGCCTGCTTTGCATTTGATATTACTAATTATTCTTAAAACTGGTGGGAGTAAATACTGTTTTAGTTGCTAATAATGTGTGTTGTTGCTACCTTTTGCACTATTATCGCTGCTTTAAATCTTGGTTCCTTTGTGTCCATTGCTATTTTAAATTCTCTGCAATGCATGGAATATGCTGGATTAAATAAAGAAGGGTGTTTTGTTTTGCATATTTACCAAGCAGTAGTGGTGCACTTCCATGCATATGATGGATGCATCAGTATGTGTATACACCTTGCAGTCATGTCATTCTCTTTATTTGGTGTGAAATCTTATTCTATGCTTAGTTTCATTATGAATTGTTTTGAAGTCATCTATCCCCCTTTTAAATAGAACATCCGAGTAGTTCATTTTTATCCCCGTTTTGTTCAAGATGCTTGCTATTAGTTTATCGTTCAAGGTGCTAATTCTCTTTTGTTTGTTTGACTGCATGTGAAATCACTTTCGAGTCCCCATGGACTTTATTCTCATCTCTTGCACTTCTTCCTTGAGCCATAAAGGCTCAAAACATCCTCCTCGAGTCGTAGATTCCTTTTAAAACAACAAAAATGCAGTGCTGGAAATTAGTTACAGGTTCATCAGAACCTGGAAAAGGGGTTGGAAATTATTTTGCAGGGATTTGAAGTAGATGCATACAACAGTATACATATTTTATACACAGCTATATACTGATATACAGGCACGATATACTATAAATATGTGTAAAAAATTGTGAATTGCAGGTTAACGTACAGGGATGCCGATTTTAATTAAAATACAGGACCAAGCAATGAATACGACATAGGGTACAATACGTATACATTAGTATACATTTTGGGCAACGATATACCATGGTTAAGCAGGTTAAAAAATGATACAGGTACAAATACACAGAAACGATGCGGGAAATACAGGGTTAATAGCGATAATTGCGTATTCAAACAAATGCAGGGCTCAAAAAGTCTAACAATGGATTGAATATGCATCGAATACAATAGTATACATCGTTTGTACACTTTATGTCTCTTTTCAGGTTATTGGTCAGGGCCCTTCAACCCTTTTTTATTAACAGACCCAAAGGCCATTTGTTTCTACAGGTTTTTAAAAGGGCCCAATTATAAGAATTAGTTTAGGACAGGTGAGCCAAAGCCCAAATGAATGGATTTGGCAATCAAGTCCAAGTTCAAATATTTCTCTCTTTATTATTTATTTGTTTGAATTATTTAATATTTTGGTAGAATTTTAATAATCTCCTAAAGGTTAGCCATTTTTCATTTTTTAAAATTTTACTATTTCATTTACTTATTTTGTTTTATTTACTTTTATCACCATTTAGTTTTCCTTAAATTAAATCCCTCTAAATATTTCCCTTTAGAAGTAAAAAAATGAAATAAAAAATATTAAAACGAATTTATCTTTACTTAGTTAAAAATTTTATTTTAAAAGTCATTTAGTCAAATCGTTGGTTAACCGCGAGTTAGCGGGCATCCCGAGGGCTTAATACCTTCTCGGGATGTACATCGAACTTCGAACCTTTTCAATCGATTTTTTTATCTGTTTTTAAATCTTTTGAAATTTTTTTCTTGATTTTATCAAAAATCAAGTGGTGACTCCGTAATTTGGATAGTCGATTTTTCTTAAATAATAAGATTAATTGGTTTTTCGAAAACTAGTCATCTTCACAACTATAACGACCTGTTTAGTCGTTTTGAGCAGCAGATTTTTAATTCTGGAAAAACTGGCCAAGACTACGGGCACTGCGACGGACCGTCACAGGCACGACGGCCCGTCGAGGGTGCAGCGTGTCAGCATACTTAGAATTCTGAAATGGAGTACTGAAAATCGACTCTCTGTAAATTGTGACGGACCTGCATGACGTGCCGTCACATCCACGACGAACCGTCGTGAGTTTCCGTTGCAAAACACTTCAACTTTTGAGAATTTGGTACAAGAAACGAGTTTCTGACCGTCATGACGGAGGTGCAGGACGGACCGTCACAGGGGTGACGGGCCGTCACAGTTCACCTGAAACTTGGGGAGGCTGCGACGACCGGTGTGACGGACCGTCGCAGGCACGACGGCCCGTCACAGGTCACGCAGATCCCAGTCAGAATAGGATTTCTCCACACGTTTTAAGGGTCGTTTTTGACTATTCTTTCCTTCATTATAAAGATTGAGGGTTAACATTAATAAGTCTAATTACTTAGGGGTTAAAAGGGGTAACCTTAAGTTAATTAGTGGGGTTTTATTGTCCTCTTTTTACACTTAATTACATGTTAATTAGGGTAAGAGAAAGGGGGTTTGGATAAAACAAAGGGAAAGAACAAGAGAGAGAAAAGAGAAGCGAATAAAGAGAGGAGAAAACGAAGGGGAAAAAAATCAAAGCTTGGGAATTTGCTTGTGGATTCCAATTCTTCGGTGGAGGTAGGTTATGGTTTTTACGATATTCGTAGTGAACTCTTAATAGTGAATAATATGTGTTGATGATATTGTAAACCTGTCTATATGCTTAATTGTATGCTTGTATGAAATTGATTTTGTGAATTTGATAAAACAAGCATGATGAAAATCCTTGAATCCCAAATCTTGAAAGAAACTTTAATCTACGATATTAATGACGATGCCTTGGTATAAAAGAAGGCTTGATGAATTAAAGTAATGGGATTGATGATGCCTTAGTATAGAGAAGGCTTGATGAACGGACAGAATGAATTTAGTGGATCGGAGTGTCACGTACCGACACATAGTAATAGTGGATCGGAGTGTCACGTTCCGACACATAGTATTAGTGGGACGGGTGTCACGAACCGACACGTAGATATAGAGGATCGGAGTGTCACGTTCCGACACATATAGGGGATCGGAGTGTCACGTTCCGACACATATAGGGGATCGGAGTGTCACGTTCCGACACATATAGGGGATCGGAGTGTCACATACCGACACATAGTGGTAGGGGATCGGAGTGTCACGTACCGACACAAGAGGAAGAAAGATAATGAATCTCGAAAGATGTTAATATACTCAACATAATGCACTTAATTCCCAAATGAGTATGGTATTGAGGCTTGAGCCCTCATGGATGAACTTGATGGTATTTATTGACGATTATAATACTTGTTGTTGCTACATGTTGAGTTTATAGTTGATTTATAATATTACTTGATATATATTATCTTCTATTTTGAGTGGACCGATGATATCTACTCAGTACGTGTGGTGGTACTGACCCCCTACTTTATTGTTTTCCTCTTTGTTATTTGTGTAATGCAGCAAACGTTCCGTCAACTTCAACTCAGCAGTAAATCAAGCCAGTCTTCGACACACCGGAAATTCAGGGTGAGCTAATGCGTCTAGCTTGGACTAAATCTTCTTCTTCAAGTCTTGATGCCTTGAACTTCCGGCATGGACTAGCTTTTTAGTTATTTTGTTCTTAGACATTTTAGTTTAGTAATTTGAGGATAGATGTTCTTGTGATGATGACTTCCAGATTTTGGGGATAATAATAATAGTTATTGATTTGTTTTTATTAATGAGTTAAGTCTTCCGCATTTCTTTTGTTGATATTGTATTAAAATGTTAAGGGTTAAATTGGTTGGTTCGCTCACATAGGAGGGTAAATGTGGGTGCCAGTCTCGGCATCGAATTGGGTCGTGACAAACTTGGTATCAGAGCATTAGGTTCGTTGGTCTCATCACACAAGAACAGGTCTAGTAGAGTCTTAAGGAACGGTAGGGGGACGCCTTTACTTTTCCTTGAGAGGCTATAAGACTTTAGGAAAATTCCATTCTTTCATTCTTTCTTTCGTGCTACTACTTGACTCCAATTGGTATCTAGGTGATACAAATTGGTATCTGACCATCTTCACTCTATTTCGCAGATGGTTAGAACTAGAGCAACGACCGCACCAGCAGCGACAACGGAAAGACAGGAAACTACTGAGCCAGCCACTGGGGCTGTGGCTCGAGGAAGAGTAGCGGCAAGAGGCCGTGGAAGAGGTCGTGGGAGGACGTCCTCTAGAGGGAGAGGACGAGCCCCTAGCTCATCTGATACTAGGGCGGTGACTCCTCCACCGACTGAGGATGTGATAAGAGAGGGTGAGGAAGGGGAGAATGAACACGTGCAAAATGAGGAATTGCCACCCCAACCTACCCCAGAGATGATCAACCAGGTACTTGCTTATCTTAGCGGGTTATCCGATCAGGGTCAGGCTCCTCCAGTGGTTTCTGCACCAACACCTCCGGTTTCAGAGATACGACATGCGGCTACTATGGCTCCCCGCATGGATGCATCATTGGGAATAGGCACATTTCCACGACTGACTACTGGGCCTATTATGACAAATGACCAGCATGAACTTTTCAGTAAGTTCTTGAAATTGAAACCTCCAGTCTTCAAGGGTGCAGAATCTGAAGATGCTTATGATTTTCTGGTTGATTGTCATGAGCTACTACACAAGATGGGGATAGTAGAACGGTTTGGCGTTGAGTTCGTAAGCTATCAATTTCAAGGGAACGCCAAAATGTGGTGGCGGTCACATGTTGAGTGTCAACCAACAGAGGCACCACCAATGACTTGGGAATCATTCTCTACCCTGTTTATGGAGAAGTATATCCCAAGGACTTTAAGAGATAGAAAAAGGGACGAGTTCTTGAGTCTCGAGCAAGGAAGGATGACAGTAAACGCGTATGAGGCTAAATTTCGCGCACTATCCAGATATGCCACCCAACTTTGTTTCAGTCCACAAGAACGGATTCGCCGTTTCGTGAAGGGGTTGAGGTCGGAGTTGCGGATTTCAGCCTTACAGGTAGCGGCAACGGCAACATCCTTCCAAGAGGTGGTAGACTTTGTGATAGAGGTGGAAGGAGTGAAGCCAGATGACTTCACCACGACATCGACATCAAAGAGGTTTCGAAGGGGAGGTGAGTTTAATGGTTCCTACTCTAGAGGACAGAACTCCGGAGGTCACTCAGTTCGACCAATACAGTCCTCACTACAGACTGTAGTTGGGGGTCCATCTCAGAACGGTCAACACTACTCCGAGAGACCTATGCCTGACTCCAGAGAGTGCTATGGATGTGGGGAGATTGGACATATTAGGAGGAATTGTCCAAAACAGAGTTACAGAGCCCCACTAGCTAGAGGTAGGGGTGGTCATGGTAGAGGCCGTTTTTCTGGAGGACGTGGCGGTCGAGGTAATGGTGGTCACCAAAACGGCAGAGGTGATGGGCAAAACGGAGCCACTACTACACAACATGGTAGGGGCAACGGACAGACGAATGATAGGGCCCATTGTTATGCTTTCCCTGGGAGAACTGAAGCGGAGGCATCTGATGCTGTTATCACAGGTAATCTTTTGGTTTGCGATTGCATGACATCTGTATTATTTGACCCTGGCTCCACGTTTTCATATGTATCTTCCTCATTTGCTAATGGTCTAAATTTACATTGTGAATTACTTGACATGCCTATTCGCGTTTCTACTCCGGTGGGTGAGTCTGTGATAGTTGAAAAAGTGTATAGGTCTTGTTTCGTGAATTTTGTGGGGAGCAACACTTACGTGGATTTGGTCATCTTAGAAATGGGTGACTTTGATGTAATTCTGGGTATGACTTGGCTTTCTCCAAACTTTGCGATTTTGGATTGTAATGCTAAAACGGTGACGTTAGCCAAGCCTGGGGAAGATCCGTTAGTGTGGGAGGGCGACTACACTTCCAGTCCGGTGCGTATTATCTCCCTTCTTGTGCTAAGAAAATGGTGAGTAAAGGGTGTTTAGCTTTCTTGGCACATCTCAAGGATGACACTACTCAAGTACCTTCGATTGAGTCAGTTTCGGTAGTCCGTGAGTTTTTGGATGTGTTCCCTGCAGATCTTCCTGGCATGCCACCAGATAGGGATATAGACTTCTGCATTGATCTGGAACCGGGTACTCGCCCCATTTCTATACCCCCTTATAGAATGGCTCCCGCGGAGTTAAGAGAGTTAAAGGCTCAACTTCAAGAGTTGTTGAGCAAAGGCTTCATTAGACCAAGTGCATCTCCTTGGGGTGCTCCGGTTTTGTTTGTGAAGAAGAAGGATGGGAAGTTCCGAATGTGCATAGATTACCGACAGTTGAACAAAGTAACTATTAAGAACAAGTACCCCATTCCTCGCATTGATGACTTGTTCGATCAGTTACAAGGTGCTTGTGTCTTCTCAAAAATTGACTTGAGATCCGGTTATCACCAATTGAAAATACGAGCAACGGATGTGCCAAAGACTGCTTTTCGAACTAGGTATGGGCATTATGAATTGTGGTAATGTCTTTTGGTCTTACGAATGCCCCTGCTGCCTTCATGAGCTTGATGAACGGGATTTTCAAGCCATATTTGGACCTCTTTGTGATCGTGTTTATTGATGATATACTGATATACTCCAAGAGTAAGAAGGAACATGAGGAGCATTTGAGAATGGTGTTAGAGTTGTTGAGAAAGAAAAAGCTTTATGCGAAATTCTCCAAGTGTGAGTTTTGGCTAGATTCAGTGTCCTTCTTGGGGCACGTGGTTTCTAAGGATGGGGTGATGGTGGATCCATCTAAGATAGAGACGGTGAAAAACTGGGTAAGGCCTACTAATGTGTCAGAAATAAGGAGTTTTGTTGGGTTAGCTAGCTACTACCGCCGATTTGTCAAGGGATTCTCTTCTATTGCTTCCCAATTGACGAACTTGACTAAGCAAAATGTTCCATTTGTATGGTCGGATGAGTGTGAGGAAAGCTTCCGCTTAAAACCTTGTTGACTACTGCACCAATTCTCACCTTGCCAGTAGAGGGTAAAAACTTCATTGTTTATTGTGATGCATCCTATTCGGGTTTGGGTGCAGTGCTAATGCAAGAGAAGAATGTGATTGCTTATGCTTCGAGGCAATTAAAGGTGCATGAACGTAACTATCCAACTCATGACTTGGAATTGGCCGCGGTAGTGTTTGCATTGAAGCAATGGAGGCATTATTTATATGGGGTTAAGTGTGAAGTCTATACGGACCATCGTAGCCTACAGTATGTTTTCACTCAGAAAGACTTGAACTTGAGACAGAGGAGATGGATGGAACTACTGAAGGACTACGACATCACTATCTTGTATCATCCGGGGAAGGCTAATGTTGTAGCGGATGCTCTAAGTAGAAAGGCCGGAAGCATGGGAAGTCTAGCTCATTTGCAAGCTTCTAGACGCCCATTGGCTAGAGAGGTGCAGATTCTGGCTAATGACCTTATGAGGTTAGAAATAAATGAGAAGGAGGATTGTTAGCTTGTGTAGAGGCAAAATCTTCTTTTCTTGATCAGATTAAGGGGAAACAGTTTGATGAGAGAAGCTAAGTCGAATCCGAGATAAAGTGTTGCAAGGAGAGGCTAAAGAAGCAATAATTGATGGGAAGGTGTTTTGAGGATTAAGGGAAGGGTATGTGTACCCCGCATCGATGATTTGATCACCACTATTCTGACAGAGGCTCATAGTTCCGGATATTCTATACATCCTGGTGCAACCAAGATGTATCGCGACCTAAAGCAACACTTCTGGTGGAGTAGAATGAAGCGTGATATTGTGGAGTTTGTTGCCAAATGTCCAAATTGTCAACAAGTAAAGTATGAACACCAGAGGCCCGGAGGAACACTTCAGAGAATGCCCATTCCTGAATGGAAGTGGGAGAGAATCGCGATGGACTTCGTGGTTGGTCTTCCCAAGACATTGGGTAAGTATGACTCGATTTGGGTGATTGTTGATAGGTTAACTAAGTCTGCTCACTTCATTCCTGTCAAGGTGACCTACAATGCAGAGAAGTTAGCCAAGATCTACATCTCAGAGATCGTTCGGTTGCATGGAGTTCCACTCTCCATCATATCAGATAGAGGTACGCAGTTTACTTCTAAGTTTTGGAGGACATTACATGCTGAATTAGGTACTAGGTTGGACCTTAGCACGGCATTTCACCCTCAGACCGATGGTCAGTCTGAGCGAACGATTCAAGTGCTGGAGGATATGCTTCGTGCATGTGTGATAGAGTTTGGTGGCCATTGGGATAGCTTTTTACCTTTGGCAGAGTTTTCATACAATAATAGCTATCACTCCAGTATTGACATGGCTCCATTTGAAGCATTGTATGGGAGGAGGTGTAGATCTCCCATTGGTTGGTTTGATGCCTTTGAAGTTAGACCTTGGGGGACTGATCTGTTGAGAGATTCTATGGAGAAGGTGAAAGCTATTCAAGAAAAGCTTCTAGCGGCGCAAAGTAGACAAAAGGAGTACGCAGACCGGAAGGTTAGAGATTTGGAGTTCATGGAAGGTGAACAAGTCTTGTTGAAGGTCTCACCCATGAAAGGGGTGATGCGGTTCGGAAAAAGGGGTAAGTTAAGTCCAAGGTATATTGGACCATTTGAAGTGCTTAAGAGAATAGGGGAGGTGGCTTATGAATTAGCCTTGCCCCCAGGGCTGTCCGGAGTGCATCCGGTGTTTCATGTATCCATGTTGAAGAGATACCACGGAGATGGAAACTACATTATCCGTTGGGATTCAGTTTTGTTGGATGAGAACTTGACTTATGAAGAGGAACCGGTTGCTATATTAGATAGAGAAGTTCGCAAGCTGAGGTCGAGAGAGATTGCATCCATCAAAGTGCAATGGAAGAATCGACCGGTTGAAGAGGCTACTTGGGAGAAGGAGGCAGATATGCAAGAAAAAATACCCACATCTGTTTACAGATTCAGGTACTCCTTTTCGCCATTGTTTTTCTTCCTTTGATCGTTCGGGGACGAACGATGGGTAAATTGGTATCTATTGTAACGACCTGTTTAGTCGTTTTGAGCAGCAGATTTTTAATTCTGGAAAAACTGGCCAAGACTACGGGCATTGCGACGGACCGTCACAGGCACGACGGCCCCGGGGTTTGAGCGTGGCTTCGTGTCAGCATACTTAGAATTCTGAAATGGAGTACTGAAAATCGACTCTCTGTAAATTGTGACGGACCTGCAGGACGTGCCGTCACATCCACGACGAACGTCGTGAGTTTCCGTTGCAAAACACTTCAACTTTGAGAATTTGGTACAAGAAACGAGTTTCTGACCGTCATGACGGAGGTGCAGGACGGACCGTCACAGGGGTGACGGGCCGTCACAGTTCACCTGAAACTTGGGGAGGCTGCGACGACCGTGTGTGTGACGGCCGTCGCAGGCACGACGGCCCGTCACAGGTCACGCAGATCCCAGTCAGAATAGGATTTCTCCACACGTTTAAGGGTCGTTTTTGACTATTCTTTCCTTCAATTATAAAGATTGAGGGTTAACATTAATAAGTCTAATTACTTAGGGGTTAAAAGGGGTAACCTTAAGTTAATTAGTGGGGTTTATTGTCCTCTTTTTACACTTAATTACATGTTAATTAGGGTAAGAGAAAGGGGGTTTGAATAAAACAAGGGAAAGAAAAACAAGAGAGAGAAAAGAGAAGCGAATAAAGAGAGGAGAAAAACGAAGGGGAAAAAAATCAAAGCTTGGGAATTTGCTTGTGGATTCCAATTCTTCGGTGGAGGTAGGTTATGGTTTTTTACGATATTCGTAGTGAACTCTTAATAGTGAATAATATGTGTTGATGATATTGTAAACCTGTCTATATGCTTAATTGTATGCTTGTATGAAATTGATTTTGTGAATTTTATAAACAAGCATGATGAAAAATCCTTGAATCCCAAATCTTGAAAGAAACTTTAATCTACGATATTAATGACGAAGCCTTGGTATAAAAGAAGGCTTGATGAATTAAAGTAATGGGATTGATGATGCCTTAGTATAGAGAAGGCTTGATGAACGGATAGAATGAATTTAGTGGATCGGAGTGTCACGTACCGACACATAGTAATAGTGGATCGGAGTGTCACGTTCCGACACATAGTATTAGTGGGACGGGTTGTCACGAACCGACACGTAGATATGGGGATCGGAGGTCACGTTCCGACACATATAGGGTGGAGTGTCACGTTCCGACACATATAGGGGATGGACGGAGTGTCACGTTCCGACACATATAGGGGATCGGAGTGTCACGTTCCGACACATATAGGGGATCGGAGTGTCACGTACCGACACATAGTGGTAGGGGATCGGAGTGTCACGTACCGACACAAGAGAAGAAAGAAAGATAATGAATCTCGAAAGATGTAATATACTCAACATAATGCACTTAATTCCCAAATGAGTATGGTATTGAGGCTTGAGCCCTCATGGATGAACTTGATGGTATTATTGACGATTATAATACTTGTTGTTGCTACATGTTGAGTTATAGTTGATTTATAATATTACTTGATATATATTATCTTCTATTTGAGTGGACGATGATATCTACTCAGTACGTGTGGTGGTACTGACCCCCTACTTTTTGTTTTCCTCTTTGTATTTGTGTAATGCAGCAAACGTTCCGTCAACTTCAACTCAGCAGTAAATCAAGCCAGTCTTTGACACACCGGAAATTCAGGGTGAGCTAATGCGTCTAGCTTGGACTGGATCTTCTTCTTCAAGTCTTGATGCCTTGAACTTCCGGCATGGACTAGCTTTTTAGTTATTTTGTTCTTAGACATTTTAGTTTAGTAATTTGAGGATAGATGTTCTTGTGATGATGACTTCCAGATTTTGGGGATAATAATAATAGTTATTGATTTGTTTTTATTAATGAGTTAAGTCTTCCGCATTTCTTTTGTTGATATTGTATTAAAATGTTAAGGGTTAAATTGGTTGGTTCGCTCACATAGGAGGGTAAATGTGGGTGCCAGTCTCGGCATCGAATTGGGTCGTGACAACAACATTTTTAAAATAATAGTATTTTTTAAAATAAAACAGAAATGGCGACTCCCCTAGGATTAATTAAGTTCTAACCATAAGATTTAACTGTTTGACTAATTTTTTTTAATTGTTAAATGATGTTTGTGCTGAATATGTTTAAATTTCCATAAATTGTCATTGCATTCATGGCATATCATAAAATTCCGTCAAACGACATTTATTTTATTTCCACTAAAAGAACGACTATGCGGGTTCGCAGTCGTTCGTTAACCAAAATTTTCTCGGGACACCCTGACGAGTGTAGTTGGCTACTTGATAGTCAATGATCGTTAACTGTCCCATCCCAAGTAGTCAGCTTGGGTTACCCTTTCCACTTCAAATACATCCCACTCTTAGTCAAACTAAGATAGAGCGAAGCCCAATCCGAAACTAGCGCATTGGCCTAAGACGACCCAACACCCAAGGCGTGTTGGGCCCATTAGAAGACTACCTTGAGTCCAAAATGGCCCACGACCTAAATGGACGTTCATACTTATGTGTTCAAATTTGAAGGATGTATACGTTGTTTGAGAAAATCATTGTCTCATAGGGTAAGGATTAGATTATAGTTAAAGAAAGAGTTAAAAGCTACTGGTCCATCCAAAGATGTTGGCACCCGAAGATTACAAAAGCCAAGAAAGAAGAAGGATCTTTCGAAGAGGCATAGTTTAGGGTCGTACCCTGCGTATGACTGATTATGTGTCCCCATTAAGTTTTATTCATGAAATTTGTATAAATTTGAGTTTTGGGACAATGAAATGTTTTAAATGACGTATGCATCCCTCAAATCGCTAGGCCTACCTTTGGCACAAAAGGGTCACATATCTGTGTAGAACGCGCAATATTTGTTTATGCGTGATAACTTCTTATGTGAATATGTTGTTTTATCTGGAGATATTCTAGCTCACTCTTCTTCAAATACTTTTAGAACCCCTAAGCACAAATATCAAGTCACTATCAAAAGTGCGTCTAAATACTCTTCGAATCTTTAGTCCCCCCCCCCCCAAAAAAAATAAAAAAAATTGAGCTTCATTTTTCTTTACTACTACTCTCATATCAGAAAAAGATTAATCATTTCAAACCAAAAGAATTTTAAGTGGGTCCAACTACGTAGGACCTGAATTCTCTTATTTTGAGAAATTTTATCTTTTCCAACTCTTACAAGGAAATTAGAGTTACATCTCAATTAAAAATCAAATTACGGTAATGAAAGATACCGCCAACTTTGTCTCGACTCAAGTCGACATTTTTATTCACTAATTCCAAAGTCAAGTAGACAAATTCCTGTCTATTTAACCATTTCTCTATATTGGTTTTTCTATATTTGTGAGCCAGTTTATCTCCGAATAAAGCAAGTCTTATGTGTTTACACCTATATGTGATATCTTGTATCATTTACCACCTCCAGGCACTAACACATTAGTCTTTTGAGTTTTTTCAATTGTCAGGTATTTAAAACTGATTTGTGTTGATAAGTTGGTTGATCATCCGTATTTCACAAGGTCTAAGGCCCCTAAAGATTCCTTCCCCGATCAAAATTTGCAAAAAGAAAAGACAATAATAGGGGATAACAATGATGAGGTTGACATGAATGATGTTGTCGTGGCCCAACCCGCCGCCGCTAATAAAAATGAATTGATTATGCAGTTGATGCAACAGATTGCCGAAATGAGGGTCGAAATGCAAAGAATGCAAGATTTGTTTAATCCAATTTCATCCTTTAACCCTCCAAGAGATGGAAGACCTCCACTCCACTTTCCTACCTTAAGCACGGAACAGGTTCAGAACCTTCTCTCTAACCCCACTCAAAATCCTTCAACCATTGACTTAACTACCCCCGATCCCCGTCACGCCACCACATCGTGTCAAGCACCACATCATCCTCAAATACCAACCAAATCCTCCATCTCCATCAAAACCAAAATGCGAACAATGCTCAAACCTTCCCCCATCTTCAAAACCAAAGTACTGATCCTCAAAATTTCCCCCAAAATTATCAAGCTGCTCAAAATACCCAGAATCCCTCCATTGTTCCACCCATACCTCAAAAGACTATTTTCCAAATCCTAACTTCAAATGAACCTTATGCCGACCGTTCCGAGCTTGATCATAAGGAACAGGAGAGAGAGTGGAGGTCGAAAGAAGAGACAGTCAAGCTGAATATGAAAGAAGAGATCAGGAAAGCCATGAAGGAGTTGCACTATATTTTCGAAGTCAATGGATTGAGCTATAAGGATTTATGCATCCATCCGAATCTCGACCTCCCGGAAGGGTTCAAAGTGCCAAAGTTTGTCACTTTTAACGGAACAGAAAATCATCCAGCACATCTGAAAGTTTATTGTGATCAACTCATGGGAGTTGGCAAAAATGAAGCATTATTGATGCGTCTCTTCAGTCGAAGTCTAAGTGGAGAAGCTCTGGAGTGGCTTACATCACAAGAGCCACTTGAGAAAATAAAGAAAGTCTATATCTTCAAATCTTATAACTCTTGATAGCATCTGAGTAGATTCACCACTTGAGATGAACGTCTATGCTCAACCCTGATATGTCATCAAACAAATGTATCGATGTATTGCCTAAGTAAGTTGTTGAGTTCTCTTTTCCGAGCTTGTGTCAGATAGACATGGATTCTAGTCTCTCTACCATTCTTTTATGTGTCATTCATATTTGACTTATCATGATTTTCGAGCTGTTTCGATTCTTTGGCGATGTATTCAGATATCACGATCTTCTTATAATACTCTTAAAATACATAATCATCTATCTTATTTGTTCATTCAGCTCGTGACTTGATATGAAGTTGACAGTTTATAATTATTTTTACTAAAATTAACACAAAAGGTGTTAGATGGAAAAATTAAAGCAATTGGAATAATTTTTTGCAATAGAAGAAGCTTTCATTGAAAATAAGGAAATACAAAATTCGGCCATGACCATGGGTCATTTTTCCCTTTTCAAAATATATGAAGAAAATTAAAAATGACATAGAAGGTGGGTCCCTAACCTCATTCATACTACCACCGAGTTTAGGAATTATATACAATTCGTCTTTATTAATCAAGATGAGCAGGAAATCAAGAGCGGCGTGGAAGTCCAATTAAGAAGTTTCTGCATTGGCTTAGCGTCTCGTATGCTTTGATGTTTCCACCAATTCCTCCAGCACAACATCCACCTCTTCGAGAAAATCCCTGGTTCCTTCTCTGAGACTCTCATCATTGGTATATCATTCTGCCAGAAAAGCCTGATAAAAATGAGGAAGAGGCTTTTGCGATACATGATTGACCTCCTTATGTTCTGATCATCTTTTTACACTAAAGCAAACGCTTGATATAATGCCATGGTCAAAAATCTGTATTTTTCAATTATTCTTAGTGAATCTACAACTTTCTCAAGGCTATCAAGATTGGTTGGATTATGACTTTGCAATTTTTTTGACCTCGATCATGTTAATGGTAAACTCTTCATGATTCAGCAGTGAATCCGTATTTGCATTGGGTATGACAGTTTGATTACAACATTTTGATCAATCAAGTCTTGAATTTTATGCATCAAGTTGATGCAATCTTCAATAGTATGTCCAACACCTCTTGAATGATAAGCACAATGAAGATCAGCCATGTAATGTATGAAATTGACATTGAGATATTTTGGATCAATTGTGTGTATCAGACCGGAAGTATGATTTTCAACCAAAGGACTAAAGACTCGAGGTGGTTTCTTCTCAAGTTTCGGACGAGGAAGATTGTGATTATTTCGTGGAGGTGGAGGTACTTGATGATAATGTAAGGACCGAAAATCAGCAGGTGTAAATGCGGAAGCTAGCAGAGCAAACCTTGAAAGACCACGAGTAAGAAGAAAACGAGAAATATACCAAAAGACACAAAGATTTAACGTGGTTCGGTCAATCGACCTTCGTCGACAAAGGAGATGATCAATCCACTATAAATATGAGAGTACAAAATACAGAGAGAAACAACCTCAATTAATTCACTCGGAATGCATGGGAGGTTCACAGAAGTGATGACGTATCAAGCTTGTGACCCATAAATTCTCCCCCTAACCAAAACTCTCAAAGCCCTTAAGACTACATTGTGAATGCTGATTAAGTTAGAAGGAACATTCCTCTATTTATAGAGTCCTAAACCTTTTCCTACAATAAAAGGATTAGTCAATCCAAAACCTTTTCCTAAAAGGAAAACCTATTTATGGTAAGAAATCAGGGCAAATATAACCCAACAAATCTCCCCCTTGGCCTGAATTTCTGACAAAATAAATTTGTCCACCTTCTTTACTTAATCTTCAACAACTTGCTTCTCCTCTCCATAATCTCCTTTGCAAATTTATGTCTCAACACAGAGAACCTCTCTGAAACAATTTCTCCAACAAAATCTTCATTACTGTCAAAAAAGGTTGCGGCTAGAACTACACCCGTCAAGATGAACACCTCTTTCTAACCTGGTTCAATCATCGATTATCGAACCACTGAACCTGACTCCATCATTGAATCTGGCTCTGATACCACTTGTTAGGACCGGAAATAAGCAGGTGTAAACGCGGAAGCTAGCAAAGCAAACCTCAAAAGACCACATGTAAGAAGACAACGAGAAATATACCAAAAGACACAAAGGTTTAATGTGGTTCGGTCAATCGACCTTCGTCCACAAAGGAGATGATCAATCCACTATAAATATGAGAGTACAAAATACAGAGAGAAACAACCTCAACCAATTCACTCGGAATACATGGGAGGTTCACACAAGTGATAACGTATCAAGCTTGTGACCCATAAATTCTCCCCCTAACCAAAACTCTCAAAGACCTTAAGACTACATTGTGAATGTTGATTAAGTTAGAAAGAACATTCCTCTATTTATAGAGTCCTAAGCCTTTTCCTACTAAAGAAAACGATTAGTCAATCCAAAACATTTTCCTAAAAGGAAAACCTATTTATGGTAAGAAATCAGGGCAAATAAAACCCATCAGATAAAGCGGAGGGTTTTGGCGAGTAGGTGCCGGTGTTTGAAAATTTGGGTATTGTGATGTTTGATTGATATGAGAAGCATTTGGGTACTTCGGCAATATAGCTTTGTAACTCGATAGAACATTTGGGTAATTTGGCAATGGAGTTTAATAATTTGGATAATTTTTGTGGAAGAGCTTGGCAATTTGGTGATGGAGCTTGGTAATTTCGATGATTTGGCGATGGAGCTTGGTAATTTGATAGGATGGGGTAAGGATTTTGTGAAGCTAAGGGTAGGTTTTGGATAGTAAATTTTTTTGAACATTATGATCGACCTGCAGTGCCGGCTCTATGCCTTTGAGAATAAGGCTTTTGCCTTAGGCCCTGAAAATTTGGGGCCCCAAATTTTATCAAGAATGAATAATTTTGTATTTAAATTTTTATATAAAAAATAATTATTAATGATAAAAAGTATAATTTTTTAAAATATATATTATTTTACCCACTTTAACTTTTTTGTACTTTGTTAAAAATAAGAATTAAAAGTGAAAAGTGTTGAACAAAGTGAGTTACAAATTCTTTTTTATTTCTTTTTAAATTTTTGTTTCAAGCATTACTACAAGCATATTAAAATGGGATACCAAGTCATCAACTTCTTTCGTCAAATTATATGTGGTTCTAACTCTTATCTTTATTTAATATTTATCAATTTATTACTTATAGAATTATGTTAACAATTCATATAATAGATGGGTTACTGAAAGGAAGTTTTTCAATGTTGAGTTGATAAAATCTTATCTAAAACTAATAACTGGAAAAATAATATCAAAATACTAATATCTTTTATCTAAATAATGTAAGAAAAATAAATTTTAAACAAATACGTATATAAAGTTTGTTTGATTTTTGACTCAATTCAAATGAGATAGAGAAAACATCTTCCCTCTTCCTCCTCAATGGTCTTAAGGATTCATCTTGGGAAGTTATTCACATGATTTTTCCGGTCTTGAGACCGTCTTCAATAACTTTTCCAATTTTGACTATCTCGCTGAACGTCCCTCCTAAAATGAGAAACATCCTATTGTAGTACTCCGACTCTTAAGTATGCACGAAGACTTCAATATTATCTTTCCCAATCATTAGAGGCCTAACCCTTCCAGCCTCTCTTTTCCAACGCTAGGTATATTCTTGATAGTTTTCACAAGACTTAAGTTTGATTCTCTCTAAAAAAATATTGATCGGGAATGAGTTTTACGTTGTAACCAAACCTTTCAATGAAGTCTTTAGACAAAGCGTTCCAACTTGGTCACTGCTTGATTTCTTGAGAAACATATTATTCAAAAGCTTTTTCTTTCAGGCTTCGACTAAAGAATCACATTCACAAGTCTTCATCTTTGTCAATTCCACAAATCGATTTCAATAAACCTTCAAAATAAGCAAAAAATATTTCAACTCCACTGAGAGTATCAAGTTTCGGCACTTTAGAACCTTCTTAAAGGTCTAAATATGGATAAATGCACAACTCTTCATAATTCAATCCCACAATGTCTGGGGTGTATTGAAAGTCCTTTAGTGCATTCAAAACTTCATCTCTAATGTTTTGCTCATCATTTCCTTTTATGACCTTTCACTATTTTCCCTTCTTCTCATAATTATTGAGTTCAAAGTGTGTAGTTGAGGGAGGGTATAATATTAGAGATATTGGAAGAGGATATGCGATTTTAAGAAGTATGGGTTGATGTGGGTGAGGGGTGGTTGGGTCGATGATGGGAGGTTTTGGATTTGTAGTGGTGGTTGAATTGTTTTGGATCTGAAGTAGGAAAATGGAGTAGAGATCTTCCATTGTCTGGAATAGGAGTGTTGGTAATAATAGCCAGATGCATCAAATCTCGGGTGTTATCCATTTCAGTCCTCATCTCAGCGATCTGTTGAATAAATTGTGCAATCAACTTGTTTTGTTCATCAATGATAGGTTCATTCATTGATTTTTCGATCAAATCAACATTTTCAATATTTTCAACAACTTTTTATTTGCCTTCTGACAACTTTTGTCTAGAGAAGAAATCTTTGGGATCTTTAGACCTCATGAAGTATGGATGTTCTGTCATTTTTTCAATGTAGATCAGTTGTGAGTACGTGAAAAGGAAAATAACTCAAAGCACAAAATGTGTTAGTTTGTGTCAATGATAAATAATACAAAATATCACACACATTACTGTAACACATAAGACTTGTTTCATTTGAAGATAAACGAGCCCATTGATATAGAAAGGTGGACTATATAGACAAGAATTTTTCTATTTGATTTTGGATTAGTGATCAGAAAAGATTGACTTGCGTGGGGTCAATGGACTTTTGTATATGTAATTAACATAATTTTATTTTTGATTGAGAGAAAAAATCTAATTTTCTTTGGAGAGTGGAAAAAATAGATTTTTTTTAAAGATACAGACGAAACTTCGAAAGAGTGCTTACGGATAGAGTTCTGGTCCTACGTAGTTCGATCGATTTGAATCTCCTTTCAATTTAAGATGGAAAATTCACCCTTTTTTTAAAATGAGCGAGTAATATTTAGGAATTCAAAGGGAAGTTTGATTTTTTTAAATTTTTTTTTTGGAAAACTAAAGTCTCGAATATTATTTTGACACACTTTGATAGTGACTTGATATTAGTTTTCAGGGGTTCTATAAGCAATTTGAAGAGGACTGACCTATAACATTCCAAACAAAGCAACATATTTACATAAACAGTTATAACATATAAACAAATATTGCTCAATTGAAACAGATATGTGACCCTTTTATACCAAGGGTAGGCCTAACAATTCGAAGGATGTAAAATATTATTTGAAACAACTCATTGTCTTAAAACCCAAATTTATAGAAACTTTATGAATAAAATTAATGTGGATACATAATAGGAAAAAGTGATATAAATAATTGGTCCCACACAGGAGAACGATCCTAAGTTATGCCTCTAAGGAGGTCTTTCTTGTTTCTTCATGTCGTCTCTGGGTGCCAACGCCTTTAGATGGACTAAGTAGCTTGTAAAAATCCCATCCTTTGACTAGAAAAAGCTATTAAGATTTACTCCCCACCCCGAGGGACAATGATTTTTCTAACAACATATACATTCTTCAAATTTAAACACATAAGCATGAACGTCTGCTTCGACCGTGGGCCGATTTGGACTCAAGATGATCTTTATAATGGGCCCAACACGCCTTGGGTGATGGGTCATCTAATTTCAATGATCTAAAAGGGAATTGGTTTCGCTCTACGCTAGCTAACTAAGAGTGGGTTTACTAAACACAAGGTTGCCGAGAGGAAAACTCGAGTGAGAAGGCTAGCGGTCAAACAGAAAAAGAACGAACACCCCGCACATATGTCAACTCCCCTAACTTTTGAGATTTTGAAAGAAATTTGGGGGTGCGCAAAACACACATCGCGTCTACGTGGGATTGTGTAAATTTTTCAAAATTGGAGGAAGTATGAACGAAATGACAATTTATAAAGCAGTAACAAATGTACAACTTATATAAAGCAGTAACAAATATATATTTTAAATAAACAATAACAAATAAACTGTTAATATTACATGAAAAATAAAGCAAACAAGTAAACATATGTTAAAAACCATAATAATTACTATAGTCTCTTATGGTTAGAACCTATTAAACCCTAGCAGAATCGTCATTATTGTCATGCTGTAATTTTATTATATTTAGAAAAAATCACTTCTTGAAATGTTTTAAGTATAAAATAATTTGAGAAAAATACATAGAGAAGAGTCCCAGCTTAATTATTTAAAGAAATTCAGAAAACTTAATTTCAAAATATTTTAAAGGATAAACCTTTAAAAGCTCAAAGAAAATGCGTAAGAGGTTCTCATTTACTATTCAAGAAAATTTTTAAGGCATTTGAAACGCCCGCTAACATGCGATTATCCTACGACTTAGGTTAAATATATTTTGACTAATTTTTAGAAAGTGATTAATTTGAGAAAATAATTAAACAAAGAATAATTTTTAATTTTTAAGAAAATGGGACCCCAATTAGTTTGATGAATTAAAGTATGAAAAATATTTAAAATTAATTTGAGAAAATATGTTTTGATTAAATATATTCAAAACATATAAGAGTTGAATTTTTTTTATTAAAATAAACTAATATAAAAAATATAGTTCATCTTTTGGGGTTTTGATTAAGCTAACCTTAAGATTCATTAGGAAATAAGCAAAGTAAGAGTTGGACAAATCAATAAATTCAAGGGAAAGCATTCAAAATGTCAATGTTTTAGCATTTAGTAGGATCTCTTAGCAACATTTTCCATATTTATTAAAATTGTCAATATTTTAGTATGTTATATATATGTATTTCTTAATTTGTTTAAATTAAAAGAATACCATTATTTAATAACATAAGGGAGAAAACTCAAATCTGTCTTTTTCACAATGTATTTTTGTTTTTCCCCCTCAAAATTTTGTAACCTTTTTAAATCGTATTCATTTCAATATGTATATTATTTCTATTTGTTATAGTTTCATGTTGTACTTTATATAATGAAACTTGTATTTTTTTTTTTATTAATTTGTATTCATTTCAATAGTTATGACAAATGAATCTATAGTTATTTGAGAAACATATTTGTATTCATGTAATTTTTTCACTGCATGTCTATTTTTTCCTTCAGAATCTTGTATCCTTTCTTAAGTCATCTCCATTCTAATATGTATTTTATTTATGTTTGTAGTCATTCTAGTTTTTAATAGTATTTTGTATAATAATATATAAAATACAAAATATAGTATGATGAAAAAAACTGAGAACGAAATATAAAACTGAAAAAGATTAAGTGAATATTTATTGCAATTATTCTTAAATAAAATACATAATTAGTTGACAAATTTTTAGAGTGAATACAAATTAGGAACAATACAAGATTCATAAACTATGCAACATGATTTGTAAAAGAATACAAATATTAATAGCATACATACGGGTTTGAATACAAATTGAGAAAGTATACAAACTTTCAAAAAGAATTATTAAAAAAAAAAAAACACATAGGAAGTTGTTCTTCCTATAAGTAAAATACATATCTAGTTGACATATTTTTGGAATAAGTTCAAATTAGGAACAAATAAAAAGATTCATACATTATGCAACATGAGATTTGAATGAATGCAAATATTAATATCAACAGATTTGAATATCAATTGAGAAAGGACACAAAATTCTAAAAAAGAAATTATAAATACAAAACAAATTAATATGAAATTGTTCTTCTTCAACTTGGTCTTCGACAAGTTTTTGAAATTTTTAATCCCCAATTTTGTTTTAGTATTAGTGTCTTTATATAATAGAGAAAAACCAAAAGATACTTGGTAACATTGTATTTACCTTTATCAATGGGTGAAAAATATTTTGAAGGAATTGTGAAATTTCCTGAACAAATTGGAGGAAATTAGAAGAAGTGATTTTCTTATACAAGAAAAAGGAGAGAACAATGGTGAAAAACTCAATAGAGAAAATAGAAAATCGAGGTAAAAACCTAGAAAAGAAGGAAATTGAGTAGTGAGACTTTCTTCCCCTTCTTTTTCACGTATGGGGGATAAAATTAGTTGAATGTGAGGCCTGATTCGAGAAATAAAAGGAAAGAAAATCAATTATATTGGAATACATTTTTCTTGCTAAAATATTGACATTCTTAATACTTATTTTAATTTTTTTTATAATCATGTGAGAATGTTTGACTAATTTGCTATTTTTTCCTAAATTCAATAGAGAGAGTGAGGGAGGGAAATTTGGGCCTTTCTGATCTTGGGTCTTGGCCCATTTCCATGTCTTACAATATTATTGAGGCTGCTCAAAAAGCAGATGGGAATTGGCCCAAATATCTTCCAAAAGGTGCCAGAAATTTCTTGGGGCTTTTGCACCCATTTCTGATTTTTGTATAGAAACTATATATTGTCCGTATATCAGTGTATATAACTTTGTTTTTAACTCCCAAGACCTGTATTTCTTGCCTTCGACCTATATATCCATAGTCTGGATCTATATTTCAGCACTTCAACATGTATATCATTTGTATACGACATGTATACAACCTATTCTTAAACTTTCAAAGGCCTGCTTTAGCTTCCAAAACTCGAACAACGATGAAGGCCGACTCGATAAGAAGGAGAATGCAAGAGATAGGAGTTGGATTTAACTTGGAATCCGTCATACATCACACAAATCAAACAAAAGTAAAAGAAGAGGAATTAGAGGTGGACAAAATCCAAAAAACTTAGCATAATATTAAAATCACAAGCAAAGAAACTAAGTGGTAATTGAAGTAGTTAATATTAAATAAACCACCAATTTTATTTTATTTGATATATTAATAAAACAGTAGATCACTTCAACACATATAAAAGGAAAACAATTATGGGTCACTAAAGTAAGTGCTAATGTATGGAATTAACAAGTAAGACACAACTTTATGCACATGGAAGCATTTGACAAGTAAAGAATGTGCACTGGTAAAAATTATGCATTAGCAATAAGAGCTGGATAAATTACAAGTCATATTACCATATGGACAACAACATTCAAGTGAAGTAGCTTAGGGACGAATAATAGCAAAGACACAAAAATGAGTTTAAATGGCTATGTATATTGTGATTATCATATTTAGCGAGGTTTTGACCAAACTAAGTCATTATATAAAGTCATTCACCAAAATAATATGTTTTTCAAAAATTTTACGTATTTCACAGTAACGTTTTAGGATATATTTTATGTTTTAAAATTTGATGGCGTCAGATTGATATACGTCATAGTAACATTTTACTCTTAAAACGTTACTCATAGTAACGTTTTAGGAGTAAAACGTTACTGAAATGACATTTTAGGAGTAAAATGTTACTTACAGTAACGTATATCAACCTAATGCTGTTAATTTTTTAAAAATAAAATATATCCTAAAACGTTACCGTGAAATACGTTTATACTAGTTTTGTAAAATTTTAGAAAAATATATTACTCGGATAAATTATTTTATATAAAAGCTTAGTTTGGTTAAAAATTCATATTTAGCTTAGAGTTAAAAGAGTGAAAAATATGCCATCGAATACATGTTATTAGTGAGTATGCACAGCCGCCACGACTTAACTATTACAAGTGTAGTAGTTTGAAACTACAACGAAATGCAATCATGCAGGCTAGAAAATAAGATTAGTAACAACTTTAGTCAGAAAAATCATCTTTAAACCAAGTTTATTTATTATTGAAACTGAATGCATTATAAGCCAGTTAGAACAAGAACTCAACTATATCTATCCATAACACGAGAGTAGGCTAACATTGTTACGAATTTATGATACCAAATCCTAGTACAATAATCAAACAATAATCCTAAAAAAATCAACCTTTCCAGGTTCTTAAACAACAATGGAAAGTTGACAATATGAAAGAAACATAACATATTTTAGAAAAAGAATTGCAAATCTATGCGAAGATAAGAAATAATTGGCAATACACACTCATTCTATAATACATGAGAGAAACAATTACAAAGCTTGATGAGAAAAACATAAAATACTACACAGAATTTCAAACACAATAATCCAGGTGCACCAGAAGCTTTTGGAAGAGTATGAGGAGAAAAAAGTTTTCACCTTTTAAAGGGCATCGATTGGAATGACGAGCTTAACGATGAAGCATTCACCACCACAAGTGAGATTTCGACGAACCCCCGATGAGACAAAAGAAATTTCCAAAAATCTAGGACTATCTTTCATGATTTTTTTATATTATATTCATCAATATAAAATTACAACTTTCAAAAATTTCTCCTAAGACCTCCCTCTCTAAACACAAAGAGAAAAACGATATTAAATAGATGAAGATGGGGGTGATTTTTGAGGAGGAAAACGAGTGGATTTGGTTGGATTCGAAATTCAAAATCTTGAAGAGATAAGAAATAAAGATGTTCATTGTATCAATTTTCAACGGAAAAGAAAGGAGAGTAGAAGAGGAGGACGCGATTTGCTGCGGGATTTTTGGTCTGAGCGACTGTCAATGTTGATATTTCACTGAATTTCAGCAATTCGGTCACGAAGAAGACAAGTTACAGGGGTCTGGGTTGGGTCGTGCGCATTGCTGGTTTTCTCGCGTGAAGAAGACGTAGAGGTCGGGTGGTTTTGGTATTGATGTGTATGTTGTTGCTGGGAAAAATTTATGGGTTGGGTCTTGAATGAATTGGGTTTCTTTGTTATTGCTGATGTTAGAGGTGAACATGATCGAGTTAGTTCGAATTTTTTAAATATCAAATCAAATTATTTGTGAAAAAATTTTAAATTTATAAATACCAAACCAAATTAGTGTCAAATTTTTAAATTTATAAATCAAACCAAACTAATAACCTCGGATTTTTGGATATTTTTGTAAAGTTTGCATACAAACATATAATTAACTTGTACTCCAAATACTTTTTAGTCCAACCAAAATACAATTATCTAAGGTGTTTCTTAAAAAAGTAACAAAAAAGATGAGATGAGTATTGATGACACAAAAATATTCAATAAGGAAATAACAATGAAATCATCATATAAAACAAGTATTGTAAAGTCATAAGAAAAATAATCATATAAATATTAGTTACATTACAAAATATTTAAGGAAAAATAAAATTAGATTATATATTTTAATTGTTTAAACCAATTTAAAACTAAATAACATATATTCAATATTATTGTCATTTTTAGTGTTGAATTGATTTTCTTTTTGTAGTAGTATCAATTTGATTTTGATTTAAGTTTTATTATAATTATCAACATCTATGAACTATAATCTCTATTGGATAATTTCGAATTTTAGGTTTTAAACTTAAAATAATATATTAAAAGATAAAAAGTATGAAATATATAAGAAATATTTTAAAATTATATCAAAGTAAATATGTTTATGCATAAAATAAAATTTTAAAATTACATATATTATATCGGGTTGATTTGATCTCAGGTTGATTTTTTTGGTTAAAACCAAACCAACCCAAATATAGAACCAAGTCAAACTAAACAATTAATCGGATTTCTTTTTTGATTTGTTGTATGGTTTGATTTTTCGATTCGATTTTGTACGGCCTAGCTGATGTTATTGCTGTTGTATTGCTTTGCTGATGGATTTCTTTAGTATTGAGGCATTGGGTCAGATGAATTGATGCTTTATTATTGAAATGGGTTTCTTTGTGAAAAAAAATGGGTTGGGCTGGATTAATTGTAATTGGAATGGGGTTTTGGGCAGAGTTTTTGCTGTTAAAAATGTATATATGAGCTGAAAATTGAGATTTAAGGAAGAGTAAAATTTTATAAGTCAGCCAAATATTTGATTTAGGAAATTTGACTAAAATTTAGATAAGATGAAATTATATTAATTAATTAACGAGCTTCTTATTTTTTTTTAAAAAAAATAATTAACTTAAATATAAACTAATAATTCAAAAATATAAACCTAACTTAAATATTAACTATGGATTAAACTAAAATACTCAAGTATATAAGAAATAAAATCTTTTGAGATTGATTTTTTAAATATTCATAAAATATGCTATTTATATACTGATTATTATTTAAAACTTATAAAAATGATATAACTATATAAAATACCATGCAAACTATATTTATTTATTTAAAATTTTATAAAACTAAGTTATTTAAACCGTTTGAAATTGAAGAAGCTCGACGATTAATTTATATTGCGGAGCGTCAAAATTGGGTGTCGAGAGTATGTTACGTGGTTATATTGTTGTAATTGCTTATATATGTTTCACTTATTGGGATAGCCACGTGATCATATCAGTACACTGTGGTTGTGTACTGATTCTACTTTTGCTCTTATTATTGTTGAGTACAGGGCATCTTCTGGCGGCTATTGATATAGCTCGTTTAGAAGACCAGTGACCGTTTCTAATTCAAAGGTGTGCTAGTTCTTCCTGACTGTCTTGAGTTATTTTCTGCTTAAGTCCTGTCTTTTTGAACTCCGATTATTGTTAAGGTGTTGTTTACTTTTCAGGGTTATACCCCTTGTTCTTAGATTTGTCTTTGTTAGAGTTTTGGTACATTAACTTTCAGGTTTTATATAGGGATTGTATTTGCGCATTGTTTAGTTGTTTAAACTATGAAAACTTAATTATTTAGTTTATTTAACTTGCTTCCGTATTTTAAATTGTTTAGTTGGGTTGTAGTTATGGTTCTCCCACCAGATATGTTTCCTATTGAGCTAGTTCAATGAAAAATGGGCGAGAATATCACGTATCATAAAACAAATTTCTCGTTGATCTAGAGATATTTTTTTATATTGTTATTATACATTAATTAAGGATAACATGAGATGGGACAAATTAAACTTCCCTAAAATATCTTTTAATTTATTTAATTCTTCCTATTTGTGAAGGGTTGATCATGCAAACAATGGATATTAGAATATAAGATTGTTCTTAGCACTAAACAAATTAAAGAATTATGCTATGAACCCATTAACCAAAGAATTAGGTTCATTTTATGACCATAAGATCATTAATTAGTGATTGTTAAGAAGATTCTAATTTCAGTAGGGTAAATTAGGGCATCTTGTGGCCGTTTAAATATTCTCCCTTTCTTTTTCTTTAATCTTATGAGCTTACGATAAGTAAATATAATTCTAAATCCTAATTCTAAATCCTACCTATTAATTATCATCAATTTTATTAAATAAGAAAGAAAATACTAATAATCATTATTTGATTTGAGATTTTTCTCAAATTAATTAATGAAGCTTGATTTTTAATTAGGTTGTTTCTTCTTTTAACTTAAGGTTTGGTTTGTGTAATTTAGGTCAAGGGGGGGGGGGGGGGGGGGTTTGTTTTAGTTTCTTTTGGGTGAGGAAGCTAATTATTACTTGTTGTAATTGTGTGGAAGAGTGAACTTTATGGCAATAAAACTTGGTTTGGCTTCGAAACTTTTATCTATATACTTAAATAAATTTGTACTATCAAATACATCAATTTTTAGTTATATATATATATTCAAAAGTCTTCTTTATTTACTTAAACTCTATATCAAGTTAAACCAGATTATATTTTTATCATTATTAATAACAGATAGTATTAAATAAATAGTATTAAATAATATTATTATTTACTGTGTACTAATCCTAGTCCTATTAGGATTAGTACTCCTTAATCCTAGTCCTATTAGGATTAGTACTCCTTCCTATATCTCCTATATATATCTCTCATGTATTCCCTTATTAGGTTAACACTTCAATACAATCAATATTCCTTCATGGTATCAAGAGCCAGAAAACCTAGATCTTCTTTCTCTAGGTTTTTTTCTTACTTTAGGGCACCGATCGTTCCCTCTCTTCTCTTGGGCGGCGGCAGCCATGACAACCGAGGTGGATCCTTTCGATTCACTTCCTTCTGTCGTTAAAATCCTTCTCAGACATCTTCATGCCCTGATTCCCAAAAAATTATCAGACATAAATTACCCTACATGGAAAATCACCGTTCTTACAGCCCTTGAGGCCAATTACCTTCTCAAATACATCGATGGAAGCACAGAACCGCCGCCGGCAGTCATCACCGCCACGGACAAATCAGAAAAAACCAATCCGGCCCATGCCGCCTGGAAAGCCGTGGATGGCCAGATCCGATCATGTTTGATTGCGGTCATCTCTCCCACGGTTCAGAAACACGTCCGATCCTACACAACTGCTTCAGCCCTGTGGACGGCCTTCGCAACACGCTATGCATTAATTTTCCACTCTCATATTTTTCAATTGCGTGATTGTCTCCACACAATTACCAAAGGCACGAAAACTATGGAGGAATATTTAGACGAGGTCTCCACCATCATCACAGCCCTCGACACCGTGAACGAAATCATTTCCGAAAAAGATCTCGTCATGTGCGTCGTTCGGGGGCTCCCATCAGCTTACTCCTCCATTAAACAGGCGGTTCGCATCAGTCCAACGCCCATTGACCTGGATACTCTCTCCTCGTGGCTAAAAAGTGAAGAAATCAACGTGGATCTGGAAAGCAAACTTCTTCTCCGAGAAGCCGCTGTTATGGAGCCGGCCACCGCCCTCACCGCAAGCCAGAACTATCGCAGGGGGTGTGGTGGCGGCCGACAGGGCGGGCGCGGCGGTCGGCAGGGCTGTCGTCCGACGTACAACGGTCAGCAGCACGGCAACAACAATAGCCTGCACTCCTTCGGCAGTTGTGGGCAATCATCTTCCAGTGGCGGGCAGGGCACTTACGAGCGGGATCGTCCAACTTGTCAAATCTGTCAGAAAATAGGACACACCGCTGTTCGTTGCTGGTTTCGGTATGAGGAGAGCCGAAATAGTGATAACCGTGCCAATTATGCATCTCAAGCCGGCCCTTCCTCTGAATGGCTGTTGGATACTGGGGCCAACATGCACGTTACTTCTGATCTATCCAAGCTTAACGCTCCAAATCCATATCATGGCTCCAATGGTATTACTGTTGGCAACGGTGAGTCCCTTAATATTTCTCACACTGGCACCGGTACCATTAAAACCCCCACCGCTATCTTTCACCTAGGTAACCTTACCCACGTCCCTTCTATTAAATCCAATCTCCTTTCAGTTCACCAATTCACAAAAGACAATAATTGCTCACTCTTGTTCACCTCTAATGATTTTCAGATCCTAGACAATACTACCAAGAGGGTGATTTTTCAGGGCCCCTGTGAGCATGGTCTGTACTTTTTCCTGGCACAAGTTCGTCTGCCCACCCAGTTTCAGAAAGTGTTCCTGTGGCTGCGGTGGCTCTTTCGGCTGATGGACACAGTCTGTTGTGGCACAGTCGTCTGGGTCACCCGTCTACTCAATTAGGTTTTTTTCCATTCATGTAAACAATTGTGACTCCTGTTCAATTGCTAAATCTCATAAATTACCTTTTACTTTGTCTGAGAAGCGTACAACTGCACCTTTTCAACTTATTCATTCTAACCTATGGGGTCCTACTGTTGTTCCTTCATTTGTTGGTTTTCGCTATTATAATTGTTTTGTGGATGATTTTACAAAATACACTTGGTTGTACCCACTAAAACACAAATCACAGGCATACACCACCTTTGTCACTTTTGAAAAAATGGTCAAAACACAATTCAATTCTCATGTTAAACTTTTTCGAAGTGACAATGGAAAGGAATATGTCAATAACATCTTTGGCCAGTTTCTGCAATCCCTGGGAATTATACATCAAACCTCCTGTCCATACACTCCCGAACAGAATGGGGTGGCTGAGCGTAAGCATCGCCATCTCATTGAAACAGTGGTTACTCTTCTACATCAATCTCATCTCCCTGTCTCCTTTTGGGTAGAAGCTCTAGCCACCACAAACTACCTCATTAACAGAATGCCCAGTCACACTCTCTCTAACAAATCACCCTATCAACTCCTTTACCAAGAACTTTCCAATTATACCAACCTCCGCGTCTTTGGGTGTCTTGCCTACACTTGGCTACACCCTCATATTACTCACAAATTACAACCCCCATCCCGTCCTTGTATTTTTTTTGGGCTATCATCCTACCTCCAAGGGTTATCGCTGTCATGACCTACAAACTCATAAAGTATACATATCTCGTCATGTCAAATTTTGTCAAAAATGAGTTTCCCTACGAGTCTATTTCCTCCTCCACAAATACATCATTCATTGGCGTCCTTCCCCTTTTTCCAACATACTCAAAGGGTCCCTCACCACCTTCCCCCACACCTCCACCCACTACCCAACCAGCCCTCATCACCCCTTCGACCGTCACCCACAATACACCCGCAACCACCACCCACACTCACAACCAACCCGAACCACCCCATACTCACAACATCTCCAGCTCGATCCGTTTTGGGTCCTTCCCGGCCACCCCCGAATCACCACCGCCCGTGCCACCCCCCAATACTCATCCCATGTTAACCCGTGGCAAAGCCGGTATCTTTAAACCCAAAACCTTTCAGGCTACCATACTACTAAATACACCCCTTCCCGATAGTGAACCAACAACCTACTTTGTTGCCTCAAAAAATGCTTATTGGCGTCATGCTATGGATGACGAGTTTAAGGCTTTGACTGATCAGAAAACTTGGGTTCTTGTACCTAAGCCCCATGGGCGACACCCAGTGGGCTGTAAATGGGTGTACAAAATTAAACACAATGCGGATGGCAGTATTTCCAGGTACAAGGCTCGTTTGGTTGCTAAAGGCTACAATCAGGAGTATGGGCTTGATTACTCCGAGACATTCAGCCCTGTTATTCGGCAGGAAACCATTCGCCTGGTACTGTCACTCGCCGTGCGCAACAATTGGCTCATCAATCAGTTGGATGTTTCCAATGCTTTTCTTCATGTCATGCTTGATGAAACTATCTACATGACGCAACCACCGGTCTATGTTGATCCCGCTTCCCTCAACATGTTTGCAAACTCCAGAAGTCTCTGTATGGGCTCAAGCAAGCCCCCCGTGCTTGGTACACACGTCTGAAAACGTTCCTCCAGGAACTCGGCTTCACATGTTGCGTACACGATACGAGTCTGTTTACTCGACATTCAGCACATGGTACAGTCATTCTTCTTGTCTATGTAGATGATATCATTATTACAGGCTCTACTGCAGCTCTCATTCAGGATGTCACTCGATCTATGCATACTACCTTCAAAATGAAGGACCTTGGCCCGTTACATTATTTTCTGGGAATGGAGGTTTCTCGGACAGGCAGCGGCTTGTTTCTTCATCAGTCAAAATATGCTCGAGATCTGTTGCAGAAAGCTGGACTGGAAAAATGCACCAGTCAACCAACACCGATGGCAGTCTCTTCGTCTACGAATGGAGCCGACACCCTCTTTGCGATATCACCCACTTCCGCAGCCTCATTGGGGCTCTACAGTATCTGGCCATTACCCGTCCTGACATCCAGTTTGCTATCAACCGAGTTGCTCAGCGCATGCATCAACCAAGTGAACATGATTACCATTGTCTAAAACGCATTCTCAGGTACATTTTTGGCACTCTTGGTCGTGGTTTACTCATTTGACCCGGGGACTTGGAGCTTCGGGGTTTCTCAGATTCAGATTGGGCGAATGATAAAAATGACAGAAAATATACATCGGGGTTTCTCGTTTTTTGGGGCCGAACCTGATCTCCTAGTGTACAAAAAAACAACCCAAGGTCTCTCGATCCTCGACTGAAGCTGAATACCGCGCCCTTGCTCTTTTTGCTGCTGAGACCATGTGGGTCACATATATTCTTCGCGAACTCCGCGCCACTCACACTGTTCCTGCTCTCTATTGTAACAACAAATCAACCATCTGTGTGGCCAAGAATTCCGTCCTACACACCAGAATGAAGCATGTTGATACCGATTGTCTCTTTGTTCGCAATGAAGTTCAGGCCGGCACCATGACTGTGCAGTATGTACCCACTGAAGAACAACCGACTGATATTCTCACCAAGCCTCTCCCGAGCCGACAGCACGATTACCTCAGTTCCAAGCTTCCGTTCGCTTATGCTCAGCTCAGCTTGAGGGGGGATAACAACATATAGTATTAAATAAATAGTATTAAATAATATTAGTATTTACTGTGTACTAATCCTAGTCCTATTAGGATTAGTACTCCTTAATCCTAGTCCTATTAGGATTAGTACTCCTTAATCCTAGTCCTATTAGGATTAGTACTCCTTCCTATATCTCCTATATATATCTCCCATGTATTCCCTTATTAGGTTAACACTTCAATACAATCAATATTCCTTTAATTATGCCAACGATGATAAGTGGATATGTGATTGATATATTTTTTTTTAATGGAAATATCTTTTCTTTTCTCTTTTTTTTTTGGTCTTATTTTGAATAAAGACAAAATGGTGTTTTCCTATTTATTTCATCAAGAAGTCTTTGACTATAAATTCAAAGGCTTTACCTCACATTCGAATTCTTCTTCAGTGTTTTAAAAAAATAAAATAGGATGTCAAGTGTGACTTGCTCCTTTTTTGAGTTTATCAAGATTCTATAATTTGAAATGTCAATATTACAGAATCATGATGTTTTATCCTATGATGAATATTTATTCTGAAACCTTAAGCAAGAGTGAGATGGTTAAATTTCTCACGAGTCGTTTGGTTTACATTCAAGTTATGATAAGATTAGTTATGATGGATAAGTTACAAAATATCCTTCATGAATACGGAAATTAATGTATAAAAGTGTTTACGAAGATATTTTTGTCATTTAGTCATTTTATCTCGGGATAAGTTATCTCATACTATACCGCTCAAGATAACAGATAACTTATCCCGATACTAATTATTAATCCTAGTATATGTTATCCTGAACTTGCCAACAAAACAACAAATTAAGTGACACTATCATTTAATCACAAAACAACTTGAAGTTATCATTCACATCAAACGGACCTTTAATGCCATAATGTAATTTACAGGTACATAATTAATTTAGCGCTACTTTTCAATTACAAATTCTGCTTTATTAAATCTGGTTAAGGATATTGAAAAATAATAATTTTATGAGGCAAATATTAGGTTAAGATACACGATGAGTTTTTCTTAAGATAGTTTATGTAACGTTTTCCAAGAGTTGGAGAAATTGTTATATTTCATGAGGAATCATCTAACTATATACTATAGATGTAATTTACTACTTAAAACTCCCAAAGCGATAGATTATCTCTTATAGATGGCTTGTAGGGTATTAAATTTGCCTGCAAGGCTTTTTCCAGTTTATTTTCTGTATAATAAATATACAGCATGGCATCTTCTCCCTTTTTTCATAAATATCTATTCTTAATTAGACGTTTAAACTTTGAATACTTCTTTTTGAAAAGATTGTCTTACTCCTTAATTAGTGAGTTGTGTTGTCATTAAGTTTATTGTTATGAAGGCTACTAGAAAAAAAAAAATATATATATATATATATATATATATATATATACCGTACGTGCTAGGCTACTAGCTAGTGATCAATTATGAATATTAAATGCCCTAAAAAAATTTAAAATAATTAGGTTTAACGGGCTTGTCTTTTTGTATCATCAAAAGAGCAGAATCATATAGCTATTTTAAGCTGAGGCAGGCAGAATCATAGCGCCAACTTTTATTTAGAATATACTTATAATTCATATATTCTACTAAAGTGGCTTACTTTAATTAGCATGAAATCTAAAATTGTATTCATCTAAACTATATATTTAATTTGTTATGTTATATCTTGAAATGTAAGAAAGCAAGATATAAAGATTCGCACTAGTTTGAAAAAAATATGTTAAACATAAGCTAGAACCACAAGATAGTGTCACGTAGATCGAAAAGAGGTAAAAAATTATTTATAAAATAAGATCATGGAGGTAATAGGACCTTAGTATGCCTTTGGAATTTCAGACATAGGTTGAGGAGCTACTTGTGCATTTGAAGGTTTTTAAGACATTTGAAGTGCCCGCTAACATGCGATTATCCTTTGACTTGACTTGAAATAATTGATTTTTTTTATATAAAAATAATTTAACATAAAAAGATAATTCGATTAACTTTGAGAAAATAGTTAAATAAAGGACAATTTCTTTTATGTTATTTTTAGGAAAAAAGGAAGCTAACATGAAATAATTGATTTAAAATGCAAATGAATACACTTTTACAAAAAAAAAAAAAAAAAAAAAAGATTAATGAGAATTTATTTGGCACATTTTTAAAATAATAATTTAAACCGAACTGATTAATTAGATTACGAAAAATATTTTAATTTAATTGAATAATAAATAAAAGTTTTTTGAATACATATATTCAAAATAAGTATAAGACAGAAAAAAAATTGAATACAAAAATATAATAACATAAAGAATATATATATATCTTTTGGGAAATTTAATTAAATTATTATGAAGCAAATAAAGGGTAAAAAAAAAACAAATAAATAAATGCAATCAAATAAATGAAGAGGTAATATGGACTTGGGCTTTTCAGGCTGCTAATTTGGGTTCTGGCCCTATTTCAACCTTTGAAAAAATTTTGTATACAACAAATGTATACTGATATATACAGGTCGTTTCTAAGCCTTTTCCTGTATATCAAACCGTATATCAACTGTATACAGTCTGTTCTAATGCCTCCAACCTGTATCTTCATTTTTGTCAACATATATG
Organism: Solanum corneliomulleri; assembly: GCA_027704805.1. Classification (NCBI taxonomy): domain Eukaryota; kingdom Viridiplantae; phylum Streptophyta; class Magnoliopsida; order Solanales; family Solanaceae; genus Solanum; species Solanum corneliomulleri. Next base: position 64,190,950 of record JAKWIY010003052.1, on the reverse strand, counting down.
TTCCTGAACCTATAGATCACTGTATATATACTGTATACATTATGTATACAACTCATTTCTTGGGCTTTTGAATTATTTCCAAAAGCATGTTGGTCTCTAGGACCTATAACAACTTCCAAATGCATAGGGGGTTGACTCGAGAAATAGGGAAAATAGAGATCGAGCCTTTATGGCTCCACTTAGAATTGCAAGGTAGATAAGTCCACAATGGACTCGAAAGATATTCACATACACACAAAGTAAAAGAAAAAAATTAGAAAAAAAAAAGATAAGAGCTCCCAACGCATGATCAAATGATTAACTTATGATGAAGATAACACATTATTCAATGAAATAAGAACACAATTTCAAACTAATATGCTTCTAGACAAAAGGTGTTAATATTGTATCCAAAAGGAGATACAATTGCGACAATTAATTAAGAATTGGATAGGTCATTGTAGAAAACCTATTGACTAGATGAAAATATATAATATTAACTAAATGATGTAAAAAGAAGTCGAACAGTGAACTAAATGAATTGGTTGCTAAACAAAATGGCAAAAAGACATGAAAGCTATAGTGGAAAACTGTCATTTTTAGTGTATCTAAATATGACTCTTAATATTCACAAATCATCTTTTAGAAATCAACAAACTACCAGAAAAGCTTCTAAATTAGTAGGCAATCCAACTTGTAATTAAAGGAGAATTGAATAAAATAATCACAAATAAAGCAAGAATGAGTAAATTAACATGTGATGATGAACTCAAAACATCAACCCCAAACTTCATCATTAACATAAGAAAATCAAAGAGAAAAAATAAATAAAGAAAAAGGGGCACAACACATTGCAACACCGAACTAATACTTATATGTTCGCAACCTATCAAGACTTATTAAAGATGAAAGTTATGTGCATCACAAATAGGTAAGCAGATAAATAACGCAAGAGATCGAAGCAAGCAAAAGAATATGGAAGCAACGATACTGACTGCAAAAGAACAAAAATTGTAGTCCGACAGTTAGAATGAGCCACAACATCGCTCAAGAACACATGAATCACATTATTATCACCAACCATAGAATAAAGACTTTCCGATATCTGAAACATCACATTGAACTAGGAAAAGAGACAAAAATGATGTTATCGAGAGAGGAGCATTTACCTTTCTCTGGGCAGCATTTGAGACATCAACGGGCTTGAAAACAACGATTCTTTCGCCACAAAATCCAAATACGAAGAATAAATAATAAATATGGGCAGAATTAGAGCGACTACCTTTACGGAATTTAGAATCAAAGGATTAAATGTGAAATTCTTAAGTATAAAATGACTATTTGCCGAAAACTCAAACTCTGAAAACCTCGTGTTTGTGCTATTTTTTCTTATATGACCTCAAAATCTATTTTTTTAAAAAACTTTTCTCGCCTTTCTCCTTGAAACTCGAATATAGAGAACTATTTGTAAAGAAAGTTGGGGTGATTTTGGGGGAAAATCCATTGATTTTTGAATTTTTGATTGCTCATTTTCGAGATCAACAGTAAAAGGAAAGGGGAGTTGTATCTTTTCTCTGGAACTCCGCGAAAAGGGGGATAAAGGAGACAAGACGAGTATGGGAGATGTAGTTGTACCTCCGTTGTTTACTGTCACTTTGCCGTCTTCTCGATGGTGGCTGGTCAGAGTCGCACTTTTTTTCCGATTTTCCTGGCTGATTTTTCGGATGGGGGGAGGGGGGGGGAGGGGTTCAGTTGCGTTGGAATTTGTTGTTGCTTCGTTCATTTCTGGGTGAAGAAGATGTACAACGATGGGTTAGATATTGGTGTTGATGTGTATTATTGTTGTATCGTTATTGAAAGATTCTAGACTTGGTATTAAAGAGAATTGGGCTCAGATTTGTGCTGTTGAATGTTTGTTGATGAGTTGCGCTGTTGAAGGGTTATCTTGACTACAGAAAACTGTTGAATGAATGACTCAACTTAGTTTCTTAAATTGATTCAATAAATGGAGCTAAATATTAGTTAAAATTCAATTTGGAAAATAATCATATAGATTACGAATTTGGTCGACTGAAGTCAAGGGTGAGCTAGTTCTTCTAGACTGCCTTTAGTTCTCTTTTGTTTAAGTCCACTCTTGTCGGACTCGGACTACTGTTAAGGCGTTGTTTACTATTCGAGGTTATACCTCTTGTTCTTAGACTTGTCATTATTAGAGTTTTGGTACATTGACTTTCAGGTTTTGGGGGTTGTTTTTTGCACTGTTTAGTTGTTTAAATCTTGAACTTTATGAGAACTTAATTACTTAGTTTATTTAACCTACTTCTATACTTAAAATTGTTTAGCTATAGTTTTTGGTTCTCTTACCAGAGATTTATTGTGGGTGCCAATCACGACGGTTTGGATCATGATAAGTTGGTATTAGAGCCTAGGTTTGTTGATCTCATTGTACCAAAATGAGTCTAGTAGAGTCTTGCAGAATAGTACGATTATATCCGTACATTTCTTCGAGAGTCTATAAGACTTTAGAAAAAATTCACTTCTTTCTACTCCTTTGTGCTATTAATTTAATCTGATGGTATCTGGGTGATACAAATTGTTATCTTTCCTCCTCCATTCTATGGTCCAAATTAGAGCAACATAAGTGGTAACAACATCGCTAGGAAGAGAGGATTGCGTATAGACTACTGAAAGTTGAATAGGGTTATCATTGAAACAAATATTCATCGCCTCAGATAGACAACCTATTTGACCAATTGCAAGGCATATCGATTTTTTCTAAGATTGATTTAAGGTCTGGTTACCATCAATTAAAGATTGAGGCGATTAAGAATTGGGCTCGACCAAGTTCTATTATTGAAATTAGCAGTTTTGTGGGACTCGCTAGCTACTATTATCGCTTTTGGTATGAGTAGCGTCCAATTGATATCTCAACAAAGTGAATCAAATAGAACACAAACAAGTTAATTGGAACTGAGTGGGTTCGAATTAGTATAAGGCATGACTGATGGTCATTTATGGAATGAACTAATTAAATTAAAGTTTGGACTTATTTGTGAATTGTAACTTGGAACAGTGAATGTGTGCTTCTAGTTGTCTGAAATAACTATACATGTAAAGGTTGTATTACTTGAATGCTTTTATATGATTAGGTGCCCAGTTTTGTTTGACTTAATGTGATTTGTAAAATGTTGTAACGACCTGTTTAGTCGTTTTGAGCAGCAGATTTTATTTATGGAAAAACTGTCTGAGTCGACGGATCCCACGACGGACCGTCATGGGCATGACGGACCGTCGAGGGGGTCTCGTTCCAAAACACTTAGAATTCTGAAATTTGGGTACTGAAATCGACTCTCTAAACTTCGTGACGAAATGGTAGGACGGACCGTCGTAGGCACGACGGACCGTCACACATCTTCCACAGAAATTAAGTCTCTGAACTTTATAACGGACCTGCAGGACGGACCGTCACAGTCATGACGGACCGTCACAGGCTGCGTAATCCCAGGCTGGGTCGAATTTCTGTTAAATGTTTTAAGGGGCGTTTTAGACTATTCCTGCTTATAATTATAAAGTTAGTGGTTTAATATTAATAATTCAATTTCTTGGGGGTTAAAAGAGATAACCTTGAATTAATTAGTGGGTTATTTTATCACCTTTTTATACTTAATTATATGTTAATTAGGGTAAAAGAAAAAGGGTTTGAATTAGAAAAATAGAAAGAACAAGAGAGGGAGAACGATCGAGAGAAGAGGGAAACGAAGAGGATAGCAAAGATTTTGAGGATTTGCTTGCTTGATCACGAAATGTTCGGTGGAGGTAGGTTATGGTTTATGCTATTCGTAGTAAACTCTTAATAGCGAATGATATATGTTGGGTAGTATTATAAAACCTTCTATATGCTTAATTGTGTGCTTACATGATGTGATTATATAATTGTGATGAATAAGCATGATGAGGCTATTGAATCTCTAATCCTAAATTTACTTGTTAATGATGATGTCTTGGTAGAAAAGAAGGCTTGATGAACTAAAGTAATGAGATTGATGATGCCTTGGTATAAAAGAAGGCTGGATGAACTAAAGTAATGAGATTGAGGATGCCTTGGTATAGAGAAGGCTTGATGAACTAAAGTAATGAGATTAGGGGATCGGGTGTCACGAACCGACACGTAGAATTAGGGGATCGGGTGTCACGAACCGACACGTAAAATTAGGGGATCGGGTGTATCACAAAACGACACGTAGAATTAGGGGATCGGGTGTCACGAACCGACACGTAGAATTAGGGGATCGGGTGTCACACGTAGAATTAGGGGATCGGAGTATCACGTTCCGACACATAGTAATAGGGGAGCGGAGTTTCACGTACCGACACAAGAGGAATAAAGATAATGAATCTTGAAACTATGTTAATAAGTTCGAATGAAAATAACCTATTTCCCAAATGAGTATGGTGTGGAGACTTGAGTTCTCATAGGTGTGTTTGATGTTGTTACACATGGTTTGTGAACTTGTTGTTTTCACCTGTTGAGTAATATAGTTGATTTTATGTTATTATCTGATATATACTGTTTTCTATTTTGAGTTGGCCGATGATACCTACTCAGTACTTGTGTTTTGTACTGACTACTACTTGTATGCATCTTTCTTTGTTATTTGTGGAGTGCAGCAAACGTACCGTCGTCTTCAACTCAACCGCAACTCTAGCCAGTCTTCATTACACCGGATTTCAAGGTGAGCTAATGCTCTAGCTTGGACTGGATCTTCTTCTTCATGTTTTGATGCCTTGAAGTTCCGGCATGGACTAGCTTTTTATTTAGTAATTTGAGAATAGATGTTCTTGTGGTGATGACTTCTAGATTTTGGGGAATAATAGATGTTGAGTTTTTAGAAGTTATTGAATTGATTTTCATTAATGAGTTTAAGTCTTCCGCATTGTATTTTGTTCATTATGTTTGAAATGTTGGGGTTTAGATTGGTTGGTTCGCTCACATAGTAGGATAAGTGTGGGTGCCACTCGCGGCTCGTTTTGGGTCGTGACAAACTTGTATCAGAGCATTAGGTTCGTTGGTCTCATCACACAAGAATGAGTCTACTAGAGTCTTAAGGAACGGTAGACGCCTTTACTTTTCTTGGAGAGGCTATAAGACTTTAGGAAAATTCCATTCTTTCTTTCTTTCTTTCGTGCTATTACTTGGATCCAATTGGAATCTAGGTGATACAAATTGGTATCTGACCATCTTCACTCTATTTCGTAGATGGTTAGAACTAGAGCAACAGCGGCGCCAACACCAACACCGGCAAGACAAGATACAACTGAGCCAGCCACTGGGGCTGTAGCTCGAGGAGGATTAGTGGCAAGAGGCCGTGGTAGAGGTCGCGGGAGGACGTCCTCTAGAGGAATAGGACGAGCACCTGGCCCATCTAGTACTAGGGCGGTGACTCCTCCACCGACTGAAGAAGTAGTAAGAGAGGGTGAGGAAGGGGAAAGTGAGCAAGTGCAGAATGAGGAATTACCACCCCAACCTACCCTAGAGATGATTAATCAGGTTCTTGCCTACCTTAGCGGGTTATCTGATCAAGGCCAGACACCTCCAGTGTTTTCTGCACCAGCAACTCAGGCTCTGGAAGTACGACAGGCCGCTGCTGAGGCTCCCCGCATGGATGCCTCATTGGAAATAGGCACGTTTCCTCGTTTGACTACAGGGCCCATAATGACAAGTGATCAGCATGAACTTTTCAGTAAGTTCTTGAAATTGAAACCTCCAGTCTTCAAGGGTGCTGAATCTGAGGATGCTTACGATTTTCTGGTAGATTGTCATGAGTTACTACATAAAATGGGCATAGTGGAACGATTTGGCATTGAGTTTGTAACGTATCAGTTTCAGGGAAATGCCAAAATGTGGTGGCGGTCACATGTTGAGTGTCAACCCGCACAGGCACCACCTATGACTTGGGCGTCATTATCTAGCTTATTTATGGAGAAGTATATCCCCCAGACCTTGAGGGATAGGAGGAGAGATGAGTTCTTGAGCCTCGAACAAGGTAGGATGTCGGTTACCGCGTATGAGGCTAAGTTTCGTGCATTATCCAGGTATGACACTCAGCTTTGTTTCAGTCCACAAGAACGGATTCGCCGTTTTGTGAAGGGATTGAGGTCAGATTTGCGGATTTTAGCCTTACAGGTAGCGGCTACAGCAAAATCCTTTCAGGAAGTGGTAGACTTCGTGATAGAGGTAGAGGGAGTGAAGCCAGATGACTTCCCCATGGCATCGACATCTAAAAGGTTTCGTATGGGAGGTGAGTTTAATGGTTCTTACTCCAGGGGGCAAGGTTCAGGAGGTTATTCAGCCCGACCCATTCAGTCTTCACTACAGACTGTAGTTGGGGGTCCACCGCAGACCGGTCAACACTTCTCTGAGTGTGGAGGTTATCACCAGACTTCATCATTCTCACAGAGACCTATGCTAGACCCCAGAGAATGTTATGGATGTGGAGAGACTGGACATATTAGGAGGAATTGTCCAAAACAGAGTTATAGACCCCCAATAGCTAGAGGTAGAGGTGGTCATGGTAGAGGCCGTTATTCTGGAGGACGTGGTGGCCGAGGTAATGGTGGTCACCAAAACGGCTGGGGTGACGGGCAAATTGGAGCCACTACAGCATAACATGGTAGGGGCAACGGGCAGACAAGTGATAGGGCCCATTATTACGCTTTCCCCGGGCGGTCTGAAGCGGAGACATCTGATGCTGTTATCACAGGTAATCTTTTGGTTTGTGATTGCATGGCTTCTGTATTATTTGATCCTGGCTCCACATTTTCATATGTATCTTCCTTATTTGCTACTGGTCTTAATTTACATTGTGAATTGCTTGACATGCCTATTCGTGTTTCTACTCCGGTGGGTGACTCTGTGATAGTCGAAAAGGTATTTTCAATTGATGATAACCGGATCTCAAGTCAATCTTAGAGAAGACACAAGCACCTTGTAACTGATCGAACAAGTCATCAATGCGAGGAATGAGATACTTGTTCTTAATAGTTACCTTATTCAACTGCCGGTAGTCTATGCACATCCGGAAACTCCCATCCTTTTTCTTCACAAATAACACCGAAGCACCCCAAGGGGACATACTTGGCCTAATAAAACCTTTCCCTAACAACTCTTGAAGTTGGACCTTTACCTCCCTTAACTCTGCTGGAGCGCATTCTATAAGGGGGTATAGAAATGGGGCGAGTACCCGGCTCCAGATCAATGCAAAAATCAATATCTCTATCCGGTGGCATACTAAGAAGGTCTGCAGGAAACACATCCAGAAACTCACGGACTATCAAAACCGACTTAATTGAAGGTACTTGGGCAGTATCATCCTTGAGGTGTGCCAAGAAAGCTAAACACCCTTTACTAACCATTCTCTTAGCACGAAGAAAGGAGATGATGCGAACTGGAGTGGAAGTGTAGTCACCCTCCCACACTAACGGATCTGTCCCAGGCTTGGCTAACGTCACAGTTTTAGCATTACAATCCAAGATCGCAAAATTCGGAGAAAGCCAAGTCATACCCAGAATTACATCAAAATCACCCATTTCTAAGATAACCAAGTCTACATAAGTATTGCTCCCCACAAAAGTCACCAGACAAGACCTATATACTTTTTCAACTATCACAGACTCACCCACCGGAGTAGAAACACGAATAGGCATGTCAAGCAATTCACAATGTAAATTAAGACCAGTAGCAAATGAGGAAGATACATATGAAAATGTGGAGCCAGGATCAAATAATACAGAAGCCATACAATCACAAACCAAAAGATTACCTGTGATAACAGCATCAGATGCCTCCGCTTTGGATGTCCCAGGAAAAGCGTAACAATGGGCCCTATCACTTGTCTGCCCGTTGCCCCTACCATGTTGTGCTGTAGTATCTCCAGTTTGTCCGTCACCCCGGCCGTTTTGGTGACCACCATTACCTCGGCCACCACGCCCTCCGGAATGGCGGCCTCTACCATGACCACCTCTACCTCTGACTATTGGGTGTCTGTAACTCTGTTTTGGAGAATACCTCTTAATGTGTCCAGTCTCCCCACATCCATAACACTCCCTGGATTCAAGCATAGGTCTCTGTGAAAATGATGAATCCAAAGACTTCATCATTTTCACAGAGACCTATGCTTGAATCCAGGGAGTATTATGGATGTGGGGAGACTGGACACATTAAGAGGTATTATCCAAAATAGAGTTATAGACCCCCAATAGCTAGAGGTAGAGGTGGTCATGGTAGAGGCCGTTATTCCGGAGGGCGTGGTGGCCGAGGTAATGGTGGTCACCAAAACGGTCAGGGTGATGGGCAAACTGGGGCCACTACAGCACAGCATGGTAGGGGCAACAGACAGGCAGGCGATAGGGCCCATTGTTACGCTTTCCCTGGGAGATCCGAAGCGGAGGCATCTGATGCTGTTATCACAGGTAATCTTTTGGTTTGTGATTGCATGGCTTCTGTATTATTTGATCCTGGCTCCACGTTTTCATATGTATCTTCCTCATTTGCTACTGGTCTTAATTTACATTGTGAATTGCTTGACATGCCTATTCGTGTTTCTACTCCGGTGGGTGAGTCTGTGATAGTTGAAAAAGTATATAGGTCTTGTCTGATGACTTTTGTGGGGAGCAATACTTATGTAGACTTGGTTATCTTAAAAATGGGTGCTTTTGATGTAATTCTGGGTATGACTTGGCTTTCTTCGAATTTTGCAATCTTGGATTGTAATGCTAAAACTGTGATGTTAGCCAAGCCTGGGACAGATCCGTTAGTGTGGGAGGGTGACTACACTTCCACTCCGGTTCGTATCATCTCCTTTCTTCGTGCTAAGAGAATGGTTAGTAAGGGGTGTTTAGCTTTCTTGGCACATCTCAGGGATGACACTACCCAAGTACCTCCAATTGAGTCGGTTTCGGTAGTCCGTGAGTTTCTGGATGTGTTCCCGGCAGATCTTCCTGGTATGCCACCGGATAGAGATGTGACTTTTGCATTGATCTGGAACCGGGTACTCGCCCCATTTCTATACCCCCTTATAGAATGGCTCCCGCGGAGTTAAGAGAGTTAAAGGCCCAACTTCAAGAGTTGTTGAGCAAAGGCTTCATTAGACCAAATGCATCTCCTTGGGGTGCTCCGGTGTTATTTGTGAAAAAGAAGGATGGGAGTTTTCGGATGTGCATAGACTACCGGCAGTTGAACAAGGTAACTATTAAGAACAAGTATCTCATTCCTCGCATTGATGACTTGTTCGATCAGTTACAAGGTGCTTGTGTCTTCTCTATGATTGACTTGAGATCCGGTTATCATCAACTGAAAATACGGGCAACGGATGTGCCAAAGACTGCTTTTCGAACTAGGTATGGGCATTACGAATTTGTGGTAATGTCTTTTGGTCTTACGAATGGCCCTGCTTCTTTCATGAGCTTGATGAACGGGATTTTTAAGCCATATCTGGATCTCTTTATGATCGTATTTATTGATGATATACTGATATACTCAAAGAGTAAGAAGGAACATGAGGAGCATTTGAGAATGGTATTAGAGTTTTTGAGGAAGAAAAAGTTTTATGCCAAATTCTCCAAGTGTGAGTTTTGGCTAGATTCAGTGTCCTTCTTGGGGCACGTGGTTTCTAAGGATGGAGTGATGGTGGATCCATCTAAGATTGAGATAGTGAAGAATTGGGTAAGATCAACAAATGTGTCAGAAATAAGGAGCTTTGTTGGGTTAGCTAGCTACTACCATCGATTTGTCAAGGGATTCTCTTCTATTGCTTCCCAATTGACGAACTTGACTAAGCAGAATGTTCCATTTGTATGGTCGGATGAATGTGAGGAAAGCTTTCAAAAACTTAAGACCTTGTTGACTACTGCACCAATTCTTACCTTGCCCGTAGAGGGTAAGAATTTCATCGTTTATTGTGATGCATCCTATTCTGGTTTGGGTGCAGTGCTAATGCAGGAGAAGAATGTGATTGCTTATGCTTCGAGGCAATTAAAGGTGCATGAACGTAACTATCCGACCCATGATTTGGAGTTGGCTGCGGTATAGTTCGCATTAAAGCAATGGAGGCACTATCTATATGGGGTTAAGTGTGAAGTCTATACGGATCATCGTAGCCTACAGTATGTCTTTACTCAGAAATATTTGAATTTGAGACAGATGAGATGTATGGAACTACTGAAGGACTACGATATCACTATTCTGCATCATCTTGGAAAAGCTAATGTTGTGGCAGATGCTTTAAGTAGAAAGGCAGGAAGCATGGGAAGTCTAGCTCACTTGCAAGTTTCTAGACGCCCATTGGCTAGAGAAGTTCAGATTCTGGCTAATGACCTTATGAGGTTGGAAGTAAATGAGAGGATTTTTGGCTTGTGTGGAAGCAAGATCTTCTTTTCTTGACAAGATCAAGGGAAGTCAGTTTGATGATAAGAAACTGAGTCGAATTCGGGATAAGGTGTTGCGAGGAGAGGCTAAGGAAGCAAAAATCGATGAGGAAGGTGTTTTGAGAATCAAGGGAAGGGTATGTATACCCCGCGTCGATGATTTGATACACACTATTCTCACAGAGGCTCATAGTTCTGAATATTCGATACATCCTGGTGCAACCAAGATGTACCGTGACCTAAAGCAACACTTCTGGTGGAATAGAATAAAGCGCGACATTGTTGATTTTGTTGCCAAGTGTCCAAACTGTCAGCAAGTGAAGTATGAACATCAGAGGCCCGGAGGAACACTTCAGTGAATGCCCATTCCTGAATGGAAGTGGGAGAGAATTGCAATGGACTTCGTAGTTGGTCTTCCAAAGACAATGGGCAAGTATGACTCTATTTGGGTGATTGTTGATAGGTTAACTAAGTCTGCTCACTTCATTCCGATCAAGGTGACTTACAATGTAGAGAAGTTGGCCAAAATCTATATCTCAGAAATTGTTCGATTGCATGGGGTTCCACTCTCCATCATATCAGATAGAGGTACGCAGTTTACTTCTAAGTTTTGGAGAACATTGCATGCTGAATTAGGTACTAGGTTGGACCTTAGTACTGCATTTCACCCTCAGACCGATGGTCAGTCTGAGCGAACGATTCAAGTGTTGGAGGATATGCTTCGTGCATGTGTGATAGAATTTGGTGGTCATTGGGATAGCTTGTTACCCTTAGCGGAGTTTTCATACAATAATAGCTATCACTCCAGTATTGACATGGCCCCATTTGAAGCATTGTATGGGAGGAGATGTAGGTCTCCCATTGGTTGGTTTGATGCATTTGAGGTTAGACCTTGGGGTACTGATCTGTTGAGGGATTCCTTGGAGAAGGTGAAAGCTATTCAAGAAAAGCTTTTAGCGGCTCAAAGTAGACAAAAGGAATATACAGATCGAAAGGTTAGAGACTTGGAGTTCATGGAGGGGGAACAAGTCTTGCTGAAGGTTTCACCCATGAAAGGGGTGATGCGGTTTGGTAAAAGGGGTAAGCTAAGTCCAAGGTATATTGGACAATTTGAGGTACTTAAGCGAGTAGGGGAGGTGGCTTATGAATTATCCTTGCCTCCAGGGCTGTCCGGAGTGCATCCGGTATTTCATGTGTCCATGTTGAAAAGATACCATGGGGATGGAAACTACATCATCCGTTGGGATTCAGTTTTGCTTGATGAGAATTTGACTTATGAGGAGGAACCGGTTGCTATTTTAGATAGAGAGATTCGCAAGTTGAGGTCGAGAGAGATTGCATCCATCAAAGTTCAATGGAAGAATCGACCAGTTGAAGAGGCCACTTGGGAGAAGGAGGTAGATATGCAAGAAAGATACCCACACCTGTTTACGATTCATGTACTCTTTTTCGCCCTTGTTTTCCTTCTTGTGATCGTTCGAGCACGAACGATGGGTAAATTGGTATCTATTGTAACGACCTGTTTAGTCGTTTTGAGCAGCAGATTTTATTTATGGAAAACTGGCTGATGCGACGGACCCCACGATGGACCGTCATGGGCATGACGGACCATCGAGGGTGTCTCGTTTCAAAACACTTAGAAATAGAGGATCGGGTGCCACGTTCGTGTACCAGGATAGAATGAGGATCGGAGTGTCACGTTCCGACACCAGGATAGTATATGGATCGGGTGCCATGTTCCAGTACCAGGATAGTATATGAGGATCGGAGTGTCACGTTCCGACACCAGGATAGTATATGGATCGGGTGCCACGTTCCGGTACCAGGATAGAATGAGGATCGGAGTGTCACGTTCCGGCACCAGGATAGAATATGGATCGGAGTGTCACGTTCCGACACCAGGATAGTATATGGAGCGGAGTGTCACGTATCGACACGAGAGAATCAAAGATAATGAATCTTGAAAGATGTTAATATATTCAATCTAATGAACCTAATTTCCAAATGAGTATGGTATTGAGGCTTGAGTCCTCATGGATGAACTTGGTGGTACTTATTGATGGTTATAGTACTTGTTGTTGCTACATGTTGAGTTATATAGTTGATTTACGATATTAACTGATATATACTGTTTTCTATTTTGAGTTGGCCGATGATATCTACTTAGTACTTGTGTTTTGTACTGACCCCTACTTGTATGTTTCTTTCTTTGTTATTTGTGGAGTGCAGCAAACGTGCCGTCGTCTTCAACTCAAAAGTAATTCTAGCCAGTCTTCATTACACAGGAATTCAGGGTGAGCTAATGCTTCTAGCTTGGACTAGATCTTCTTCTTCATGTCTTGATGCCTTGAACTTCCGGCATGGACTAGCTTTTTATTTATTTTAGCTTCTTAGACATTCTTAGTTTAGTAATTTGAGGATAGATGTTCTTGTGATGTTGACTTCCAGATTTTGGGGATAATAATAGTTATTGAATTGATTTTTATTAATGAGTTTAAATCTTCCGCATTGTAATTGATATTATATTGAAATGTTGAGTTTTGTATTGGTTGGTTCGCTCACATAGGAGGGTAAGTGTGGGTGCCAGTCGCGGCTCGGTTTTGGGTCGTGACATACCCATTAGGAATTGAAGAACAAGTGCACGCTGTCATCACAACTATAACACATAAATCTTTGAAGAGAAAAAACACATGCAAAAAGGGATAGAAAAACTCACCAGTTTCAAGTTTGAAAGAGAAAGAGATTGAAATGTTATACTTCTTCATCAATATTTAAGAGAATTTGTTTTGATTAAAAAAAAACAGAGATTGTTTCAGTTTGTTATACGTGGATATAAATCTACAATAGCCAATATAATTGAGCCAAACAAAGCAAAAAATAAAAGATTTTCACGATATATTGTTTTTGATATTATAGTACTACTTCAAATGCTTTACCGTATAAATAGTAATATTCTAATCACAATAATTATTTGAAATAAACTAGGCTGGCTAAATTATTATTTTGCTTCAAGTCACAATTATTTGCACATAGTTATAGAATTTTGCTAAAATAACATGTTGTAGCTAATTATCAATTTTTGCCACGTGTTAGAATTTGTTGCAGCAATAATGACTTTTAAGTCATCAAAAAAATTATTGAAAATGGAGAAAAGGCTAAAGTACCATTTGAAATTTGAGAAAAGACTCATCTATTTAAATTGTCGATAAATTATTCACAACCATATATTATTTTGATAATTCATCATTAAATAGAATTATCGATAATTTTTATTATCAAGCTAGAAAATTTATTTGTCGTTAATTCTTATTTCTTTTAGTAATATTGTTTGTCGTACAATTTATGAACATTTTAAGGACGATCTAAAGATCCTCTTTGAACAATTGAAAATCTTATAAGAAAACGTTGGAGTATAAGCTAACTTTTTTTAACATCTTTGCAAATATTAGGAAGGAAAAATGGTTTAAAACTCCTTCAATTTATATGCGAAATCTCAACTATACACTTATTATCCCCTTATACTATTTTTTTATGGAATAAATAACATTCTAAAACTAAACACCCACATTCATAACTTGCCGTGGTCTACACGCACAACATTTGTCAATGATTTTTTTTAAAAAAAATATTTTTAGTATCTTCTTTCATCTTTTTTCTATTTTTTTTCTTTTAGAACTTGTAAACGATATATATACACAAATTGATCCATCAAATTTGAGATTGCTAAATACTTGCCTCAAAATCATTCAGTTATTTTCTTGGATTTATAAATTTCTAAAAACTTTAAGAAAAAACTTATTGTTCTCCATTGTGTTTATCGGATTTGTGCGAATCTATGAGTGTGAGTAAGTTTGGTGTATGAAATCTACACATTTCTTGTTACCTGATTTCGAATTTGGTGTGAAGATTTCAGCCAAAAACTAGAAAACTCCATTGATGTACAAAGCCGTTAAAATCAAAAAAGGAATGTGAATTTCTGGGTTTGAATTCAATCTGAAAATCTTCGTTTGCAATTATTAATTTGTATAGACTAAATTGAATCCTTTATGAGAATTTCATTGTTGAATTCTTGAGTTTGAAAACATCTAAATCAATTGATTTGAACTAAAAAATTGACGAATGAAAGACAAAATACAAATCTATGGACAACCATTGTCAAAGAGCTTCAAAGCTCAAGTATGAATTTTTTAATATGTCGGTAAATTAATTTTTTCAGTGATTATTTCCTCCTCATTGTCGGTTCGTTCGATGAGTTTCTCTAACAAATATAAAATTTATCATTCATCAAAGATGGGGTTAGAACTTGGAACTACTGATTCTTCTCCTCCAAAGTGAAATAGAAAAATTATATCTTCCATTAGAAGGGTTTCATTTTGCTTATAAAAATAAATAAATAATATATAATATTTTATAATTATAACAAAAATTTAATAAAAATATTCTTTCTAGTGTTTTTTGCTTCTCACTCTCTCAAACAGAGTGAATACAACTATCTATGCCAACTCAGCATTTAAAGAGTTATTTATTTCATTTTTAAATAGTAAAATTGCAATAGTTGAAATTTTGAGTATAGATCGAAGAAATTTTATACTATTTTCTCTATTAGAAATAATCTAATGTTTAAGGTTAAGTAGATATTAGATCTAAGCCCGACGTTATTTGAAGAAATAATTTTCAAAAGTTATATTTGCATAACCTTTGAATTATCCTGTATAACTTTGAACTCCAACACGAATGGACTTGGTTGCACTATGTAATTTAACAAACTATCTGGTCTTTGTATTCTCCACCCCTATTCCCACTCATTTTTTTAAATAAACGAAAAAATGATCAAATGTTCTATTAAATTATTATTAAATTTTTAACTATACACTTATTTTTCACAGAAGTCCTATCACTCCCCTAAACTATTTTAAAATGGAATAATTACATCCAAAATAGACATAGAAAGTATTCTCACTCCTGGAGATATGTGAAAGTTAGCAGAATTAATAAATAATATTATAATAATATTTTTAAATTTAACTTTTCATTAGATATACAATTTTTATTTTACTTTTCTCTTTTAAGTTTTTTGTTTCTTTTTCTTTTTTTCCCTCTCTTTCTCATTACTCAACATTCACTCCACCACCATTTCCTCCACCTTAAACCACTATTATTGCTCTAACCACATTTTTTGTTCATCTTCTAATATTTTTTAGAATTTGCTTCACCAGTTTCTACAAATTAACGCTGTAAATCATCAAAAACAAAATTGGAAAACAATTTATTAAACACCTTTCATCATAAAAAAAATCATTTTATTATTAGATTATCTAAAATTATTGGAGAAACTAAGTCAATAAAAACAACTATGACTATATAATAGATTTTTCATGAATTTCATAAACCAACCAAACATGAGTTTTGGGTATATAATTTGGGTTATCATCCAACTTTTTTTCATTTTTATCAAACTCAAGTTATTTCAAAATATCAACACCATTAATCTACCTTCTAATCGATTTTGGGTTAGTAACATACATCAACCATCAGATCTTATATTTAATCTCTATTGTTGTTTGGTTAAGACCCAAGAATTTAAACATCGCAAAATCGTAGTAAAATATCACAAATTTGGTGTCATGGAGACAAAGAAATAACATAACAAAAATTTAAAAAAGAAAAAAAAAAGAGATGAATTATCAAGCTTGTCAAGGTGCCTGAAGGATATTATGAAATAATGAGAAAATAATAATAAAAATAACTTTGATTTTTTTTCATGGGTGAGTGATTTGAAATTAGAAGGGAATGATAAACAAAAAAAAAAAAGGAGGAGGAGGAGGAACAAAAAAGTAAACATATTTTTGTGATAAAGAGAAAAAAAATATAAAAAATAAAAAATAACAGTTGGCGCGAGTGTGCATCACTACATATTGAGAATGTGGTTGTCTAGTTTCAGGGTGGTATATATTTTGTTTTTAAAAAACTCAGGAGGTAATAGAACTCCTGCAAAGTATAAATGTGTAGTCGAGAATTCGATAATAGATTAGGGAGGTATTTATCTATTTTCTCTAAATAAACTAAAGATATTTAAGTTATATAAGATATCAATAGCAAAGAAAAATATTTTACATGTATATATCCAAAATACTTGCTCAAGATATGACAAGAACAAGATAGTTCAGGTGGAGAGAAATAAATTATCTGAAATCATTTTAAGGTGACAAACAACCCCTCCCTCAACCAATATGGAAAAGTAATTGATACCCTATATAGAAAAAACTGTGTATCAAAAGTGTGAATAATATAACATGAGAATGCAATATTGAATTAATCCAGAATTAAAATGAGTAACGATAATACTAAGTTAAGAAAATAAATATTGGCCTGAGTTAACTTCTAAAATTAATTCATAAATTGATAATTATATATGACCAAATAAGAAGACAAAAGGACTTGTCGATAAGAGAGAATTGCTCAGATAGTAAGCAAGCCACACCTTCAACCTCGACAACGACGTTATAGGATGGAGTCACCAACCGAGCAAATAAGGTGGGAGCTTGTAGGTATTCAATTTATGCTAATCAGCTCTGCATTTCCTCAACTTCACTCAAAAGATGAAGCAACAAATAAGAAGAAAGAGAGAAAGCCAGTGACATTACAACAAAGCTATCAATCACAGATATTTTCACTGAATCAAAATTCTTTTACCAATTATAGATATCTAGCATGTCTACAATATACACAGCACAGAATACACAATTTTAAGCTTATAACCACTGCCTGCAACCGTCCACCCCGCGAGCCCTCCCCGAAAACAAACACACTAATAAAAAGACATTCACACTGCTCTAAGAATCTATAAGAAAATAACACAGGAAAAAAGAATGTTTTTTTCTGGTTTTTCTAAAAGGTTTCTGAAACAAAGGCCATATAGATGCTTTACTTTCTTCATGGCAAATTCCTCCACAGATGTGCCTGTTTGGATCCTGTCAGTCTACATTTGTATGAATTTGGTCCCAACTGTGTGCATTGATATGCTAGTTCGTGCAATTGAAGCCACGACAAATTGAAAGCCAGATTATAAGAACCAAAAGCAGGATGATGCCAAAAACAACCAACTTTATTTTCATATTCTGATACCACATCTTCCGCCGTATTTGAGTTCCCTTTGTCTTGAATTCAAGGGCCTGAAAGCAAACATACACAGTTTGAAACATTTTACACATGCCATTAACACTTGCTAATATAAGAAAATTACCAACCGAACTTACCGAATCACGCAGGTTCTCAGTCTTGCCAGATAGTATAGTCAAGTCTTCCCCTCTTTCAATGGCCTGGCATGTTTAAATTAAGTCAAATGAATAGAAGTTTAAATAGCTTGAGTTGTTGCTTTTCCAAATCACATAAATACTTATAAAAGCCTAGAGCAATTGCTGAAGTTCATAATCCCATTATGCTGACACACATGTCAAAGTTAACATCTGACTTGCAGATTGCAACAAAAGCACATTGCATCATCGCATCAGATATATTAAGTATTGCTGAATACCAGAATCAGGCATGTCAACAACCCTTCTTAATCGATTATGGTTTCAAGAAGCACTAACAACTACGTAACTAGTCAATCTACCATGGTACAATGATGCTAAGCTATTAAAGGGAGTTGGCGTCCTTGCTAGCTGGAACTTGGATATCCTTGTTCTGTAGGTCTAATTTTGTAAGTCTGGAGCTTCAGCAAAAAAAATAAAATAAAATTCTAAGATGACCTCCAAACTTGGTGGAAAGTCTATTTTTCATGCATACTTTTCTTCTGAAATATTAATGTTACAGTTATTGGCATTATAAGCAGTCATTCATCTTCGTTCAAGTTACTGTTAACGCACTTCACAGCTTCAATAGCTGAAATCTCATGGGACACAAAGTGAGGTCAGAGACCGAGCAAATCCATGAGAGAACCGACTCAATAAGACAGAAATTATTGATGCATCACACAATCGATCAGTGCCCTGCAGATACTTTATTCTTCTTTTTTTTAACTAAATTTGTCCATGTCATTGGATGCATCGTGCAACCACAATCAGAGAGAATCACATGGTTATTACCTCATCAAACAACCACAACTCAATCACATTTCAAGACACTTCTCCTTAACAGTGCATTGAAACTTAAAGAGGCTGGCAAACAACAGGGTTCACCATCGCTTAGATGCTCTCAACTGAAAAGGTACAGGTTCGTAATTTTGACAGGATTTTGGGATTCATTAAGGAACATGGGATACTATGATAACCAGATGCTAAATCCAAAAAGATTACATGTATTATTAACTATCAAAAAATGAACAAAGATCAAATGTGATGACGAGTATCTAGTAGACATGAACAGTCCATGCCAACTGCATGACTTAAGATGCAAGTGTTTCTGAACAAAGATTTGTTAGTCAAAAAGGAAGATCTTAAACATATGCAAATAAAAATAGGAGATAAGGTATTCTCAAAAAAAAAAAAAAAGGAGATAAGATAAATTCCATAATATAGACAAAAGATGTATTGTTGTAAATCAGGTGAAGTTCATGAATTTCAAGCTCAAACCAAGATGCAAACTCTATTCTCTGAAAGCAAAATTGCACAGACTGTACCCGCACAAGACCCTCCCCCCCCCCCAACACACTTAGTGAGATTCCCTGGTTATGTTGTTGTATAAAGCCAATTTTTATTTTACCTATGGAACTTCTAAAATTGTTTTGGAAACTGTCTATGGTATACACAAATGATTTTCAGAAGGGACGGGGTAGTGTCGGAAGAATAAAAAGATTTAATTAGGTACCATGTAAGGTTCAAGATTATGTTTTCTAATAAGCTATCAGATCCAAATATATTCATCCCACATTTGTGGGCGAAAT
Organism: Solanum corneliomulleri; assembly: GCA_027704805.1. Taxonomy (NCBI): domain Eukaryota; kingdom Viridiplantae; phylum Streptophyta; class Magnoliopsida; order Solanales; family Solanaceae; genus Solanum; species Solanum corneliomulleri. Next base: position 64,171,665 of record JAKWIY010003052.1, on the reverse strand, counting down.
TAATGACGGTTCATCTTTAACTACAGATCCATCACACAATAAGACGTTCATGTAGCTGTACAAAGAGGAGGAATAAATTACTTTTATCAGGATATACTAAGCAAAATTCAAAGATGTCAGAGGACAATATGTATCATAAAGAAACAAGTGAAACCAGATTACAGAAGATAATATCATATGCAAAGCATCTTTCTCCAGTTTACTTGGCATACCTTGTCAATATTCTCCAACATAATACTTTTGACTTCAGACACTTGGGCTTTAACTTTTAGTAGTTTCTCTATCTCGTCAGCGTGGTCAATTATATACTCCATGTGTTCTTTCATGACAGGTCTGAAAAGTTTGACATAATTTGCCTGTTATACTTCTGAGTTCTGTGTAATAGAATACACCTGCAGTAGAATATGAGAACAAATATTTTTTAAGCAACATACCCGAACTCTTTATTAAGACTTTTAGCCACAGCCGTATCTGCTTTACCACCACCATATCTTTTATTAAAATCAGCTCTCACACGTTCCAAAAATGCAATAGAAATTTGCTTGCCCACAGATTCTTTGGAAACTACACAATAAGCTGCAAAAAATAACAGGTATTAGATCAGACTTGCACAAGGTTCAGCTGTTTCATCAGCCTATGGTATAAGACAGTCGGAGGAACACAAGTGAAAGGAGGTCAATAGAATAGCGAAAAGTGATTAATCACTTCCCTGCAAGTATCAAGCGAGAGCAAGCTCAAACAGATTTACTAGGAAACACCAGACAATTCTCGACACTAGCGCATATAGCTCTTTTTTAATAGGGTCACTAGACCATATAGCTAATGATATCATTTAACCATTCAAAAGGTTAAGGCTCTTTGAAATCATCAGCAGAGACACTGTATCAGAAAAAAAGAAAAAATACTCCACCGTCCCAAAAAGATTGTCTTGATTCGCAATACAAGGGTCAAACTAACTAATGTTTGGTGTGAGTTTGCATAGAATCTTCATTTTTTAATAAAATTTTACAAATTTACAAACTACATAAAAATAATATAAGTCAAGTTATTTAACAATTCAAAATATTTAGAAACTATTTGAAAAAATTACGGTCAAAGAAAATATCCTTTGACAGTTCAAAATCTTGGGACAGAGGAAGTATGTTACTTGCCTAGGCACTTCGGCACTGTAGGTATATATAGAGACATGAACTAGTTAGACTGTCAATCATCCACTCATTCTAAACTACAATATGACCCAAGGTAAGCAGTAATTATCCTACAAATACAATATATATCCCTTTATTTAACTGTCTATGAGCTCCTTCCCCTCTCACTCAGCCTCCTCAACCTACAGAGTACAAAATCTTGATGGGTAGCACTGTGTAGAACTTCCACTAAGATCAGAAGCTAAGTTCTGCCGCAATCATTTTATAGCAAGAATCATAGGATAGGTTCACAATTCTACCTCAGTCAGTATTTATTTGTACATAAAAAGTAAAGAACTACACTTCATGAGGATGGAGCATGTGTTATCAATGAACTTGGAAACATATCCACTTTTCTAGTATTTTGTTAGAATTCGGATTTCTTTTTCTACATATAGAGAATTTTGACTGTTAAATAAACCACTAGAATCTCAAATTATACGTGTAGAGAATATTGACTATTCAACAAACAGAAGGACAGAAAATCCACCAAAGTTATTCTCCCACTTCCCATCAGCTAATTATCCGACGATTCCATCGGCTGAAAGACGAATCTCAACTGATCCCACATAGACATTTCACATCCTATATCTTTTGCATTCAGCTTATAATACTAACTTTCAAGAACTAACACAAATTCTGAGTATTATATTTATAGGAACATCACTCATCACAAAAATGAAAGCAGATAAGTGACAGAAATTTCAAACTTGAAACACTATTGGTGAAGGTGATGCCTAAGTAAGGATGAAGAAGTATCTATCAATAACACCTCAATCCCAACTAATTGGAGTCAGCTATATGTACTCTCTGTATTCATTCCTCTCTTATAATTTGCCTATTTTTACACTATTTTCATTTGTCAACATACCAGAACCGTCTTATGTATAGGTGCTTGTGACTGCAAGCATTGAACATTTCAAATCTCGCTAAGATATCATTGTCGAGCTTATCAATTTAGCTAGCTTTGTTCATAGCCTTTGAGAGTAGATTTTGAAAATTTATCTTTAGATGTCTATTTGGCCGTGAAATTTGATCAGATTTTGAAACTTTGATGTTCAAATATTTTCAAGTTGTCAGATCATCACTAACATATCATTGATGAGCTTGTCAATTTAGCTTGCGTTTGGCCACATATTTTAATCAAAACTTTTGAAAAAATACTTCAAGTAAAATGCATGTCCAAACATAAATGAATTCAAATTTCAGAAGTCACAGCCTCAAAAACTCAAATTTTCGTCTTTCAAGTTTCAACTTCAAAATTTATGGCGAACTAATTTTCTGTTATACTCTCAACCAAAGATCCAATTATCCTAAGCACAATACTCACCCTTTCTTCCCAGCAATGTTTGAACATAAAAAATAAGTAACATGTTCACATACGTTGCCCCTTTTTTCTTAGCAGCAATCTTTCAACAGCAATAAAGACTCCACCTTTTTCCTCAACAACTCAAGATCCATCGATACCCATTTCAAATCCAACTAAAACAAACTAACAGAAGTGTATAAACAACATAAAAAGAGATAAAGAGGAGAATTTACCATAACCATCTTGAACAAGGAAGTTAAAAGTATGATGATCACAATTATAAGTGAACTTATTGTTTGAAGAGGGCAATTTCTGCAAACACTGAGCTGCAATCGCCGGGAAATTCCCGGTGAACTCTGTGTATTCAGCTAGTACCATAGTACCACGAGCTACAAAACTGTATATGAAAGATTCTTGACCCATTTCGTTAAACTTCAGTAATCCAACTGAACTAAAGTCCGGGATGCACGGTGGCGGAGTATTACCGGGAAGTTGGCCGGAGCTTTTATTAATTTATTATTAAACAAAATGCTCCTTTTTGCTTTGTGAGGTAGTTTGTTTTTATTTTTTTTGTGTAGAAATGAATATAAAGAAGAGCAACGGCGCCGTTGTAGTTTGAATAGATCAAGAAAATGGACTTTCTTTATATTTATTTAAATAAATTTCTTTCAAAGAGGAGAAAAAAATATTTAACTTAATATTATATTTGAAAAATATTCTAGAACTAAATTGGGTTTGAGGGAAAGAAGAAAAGTATATTTATATTTGGCTTTGGGAGACAAACGTTAACTTAGGTGGCTTGAATTGGTATCTTAATTTACCAACTACTTTGTTAACAACAAGTTTCGCTTAATTAATTGAAACAGATTTGTGATCGAAAATGAATGATAAAAATTTGTGTGGCTGTAAATCATCTTATTAAGAATAGAATAAATATTTTATAGTTAAATTATTACTTAATATAAAAATGTATCATTTTTTTTTAGAATCGACTAAATAAGTCACATAAATAGGGATATAAAGAGAGTGATATATATGTTTTGCTAATGGCTGCTAATTGTATATGTATATATATATTTGTTTTTAAAGTAGGTATTGAATGTATGTGTTTTCAAAGTAAAAGTGGAATAAATATGTATGTCAGAGAAGACAATAACGGTAAGTGTTGTCAATTAAATCCAATTTGTGTGTTTTCAAATTGTTTATGCACAATATTGGTCAATTGTTTAAGATGTCAATTGTGTATGAAAGAATATGTAAAATGTATATTTTATCATGTATGTATGATGATCTTAATTGAAGCAGCGTTGATTTTTCGACGATCAAACATATGAGATTGAAGTGGCCAATGGAGGCTAGAAATTTTACGTATATAGATACATATATGCTATAAAATTATATAATTTCTTTATGCTATTTAAGTATTTAATTTTTCTATCTCAATTTATATGATGTTATTTTATTAGACATAAAATTTAAAAAATATAATGCAATATTCCCAATTTCATTCTTAAGATAAATGAACTTTTAAATAAAAAGTATGCATTTATAAAAAAAAAAGTTGTAAATAAGTGAAATACAATATGAATACATTGATAGCATCTTAAAATATTTTATCAAATTAAAAAATGTATTACTTTTTCTTTGTGTTGACTAAAAATTTTAATAAATTGGGAGAGGAAATACAAGAACGTAGAATTTAGCAACATTAGGTACTTTTTCCAAGTAATTGCTTCGATTTATTGTTCCTTTTTCATTTTTATGACGATATTGATACTTCACTTCTAAGATACACATACTAGTTCTACTAATAAATTTGTATTAAGATGATTTAATTGTTGCTTCTTGTTTCTTTAAATATATATATAGAGTCCGAAACTCAAAGGGTATAAAATATTAACAAAAATTCCAAAACGGTATATAAAATTTTATATTAACCAAAACGGTAAAATCGCTGCCGGTGCAGCGATTTACTTTACCTGAAAAAGTAAAATCGATGCTGAGGCAGCGATTTTGCAAAAAAAAAAAAAATTTAATAAAAAAATGAAATCGCTGCCCAAGCAGCGATTTCAAAATTTTTCTTCTTACAAATCGCTGCCTCAGCAGCGATTTGATATTATTTTTTAATTTTCTTTTTTTAAAAAAAAAAAGGTATATCGCTGCACTGGCAGCGCTTTATAAAGAAATTTTTTTTTAAAAAAAAAAAAATCGCTGTCAGTGCAGCGATTTATAAAAAAAAAAAAAAATTGATATAAATCGCTGCCAGTGCAGCGATTTATGAATTTTTTTTTTTTTTTGTAAATCGCTGCTAGATTATATCAAAAAAATTTTTTTTTTTATTAAATCGCTGCAATAAGCAATTTTTTAAATAAAAAAAATTAAAAATGTTAAAACAGCGGTTTTATATATATAAAAAATTATAATATTTTTTAAAATTTATGTATATAACTTATAAGAAAATATACATTATTTTAAAAAAATTAAAAATAAGTAAAGTAATAAATATATTTTCTTTCTAAAAAAAGATATTATATTGAATTAAATTTAAATAATATTTGAATTCAAATAATCAATTTTTTTAAATAAAAAAATTTAAAAGAATTGATTATTTGAATTCAAATATTATTTAAATTTAATTCAATATAATATCTTTTTTAGAAAGAAAATATATTTATTACTTTACTTATTTTTAATTTTTTTAAAATAATGTATATTTTCTTATAAGTTATATACATAAATTTTAAAAAATATAATAATTTTTTATATATATAAAACCGCTGTTTTAACATTTTTTAATTTTTTTTATTTAAAAAATTGCTTATTGCATCGATTTAATAAAAAAAAAGGAGAAAAATTATTTAATTTTTTTTAAAACAAAAGATATATATATATATATATATATATATATATATATATATATATATATATATATATATATATATATATATATATTATATATATATATAAAGTTAAAGAGATCACATGACAATAGTAGACCCTTTTTTTTATTGTAAATTTTGAAGAAAATATTCACAAGTTAAAGAGGATCACATGACAATAGTAAACCCTTTGTTTTTATTGTAAATTTTGAAAGAAAATATTCACATGTAAATAGTACATCATACTTTGAATTCTATAAATTGGTATTTTCAATCTTTCAATCTTCCAATCCAATCTATTTTCAATCTTCCACAATCTTAAAATTCTTGTTATTCTTCAAATTTTCTAAAGTTTTTAAAAGCATTTTCTTTGTAAGGTGAGTTTAAATTTATTTTATTTTTAATTTATTTTAATTAATTTTATACTTTTATATGATATTGTTGATATATTCAATCGTTTGATACTTATATTCATGTTAATTTTTCTTTTTATTTTTTGTGTATAGATATGGATCCATCAAATTCATACGTACATCCTGGTCCAGTAGAGCATGATGTATTAAAAATTCAAGTTCATCATCGTTCCGAAGGAATTTGGAATGGTAGCATAAAAGAAGAGAGATGTTGCTTATATACGCGTCGTGGTGATATTGAATTTTGGCAACATTTAAAATATCATCCATTACATTCTCGCATCCTTCAATATTTTGAAAATTGAAGATTTAAAGGAATTCTTGATGTTGGATGTGTGTCGTATGACTCCGGATTAATTTCTGCTTTAATTGAAAGGTGGCGTCCGGAAACTCATACTTTTCACATGCGAACTGGCGAGGCTACCATAACTTTACAAGATATTGAAATTTTATTCGGAATGGTAGTAGATGGTAGTCCTATAATTTCAAATGGAGCTGATTCTTTAGGGATTATAGGTAGACAAGAAATGATTTTTCAATTAACAGGATGGTTACCCGATACTAGTTGTTTTTCTGGTGTTAGTAGATTGTCAACATATAAATTGATTGAGTATATCGAAGGTTTGGAAGTTATTAATGATAACTCAACTGAGCATGAAGTTCAACAAAGATTTAGATTATATTTATTATGGTTATGTGGTGGATCAATATTTTCGGAAAATCTAATAATAAGATTAATTTGGACATTTTGATTGACATGAGAAATTTAGATTTAATGTCAACTCAAGCATGGGGATCGGCCGCATTATCATATTTGTATAATTGTTTATGCCGTGCGTCAATGAAAAAATCAAATGAAGTTTGTGGATTTCTCTCTTTAGTGCAGGTATACATATTTTTTAATTAAATATTTTTTATATACTAGTAATATGCACTTTTAAATTTAAGTGCATTATAAGTAATGGTGAATTTATTTATTGTAGATTTGGGCATGGGAAAGAATTATTCCCCTGCAACCATTGCCAAAGCCTCTAAGAACCAATCAATTTGAGGCTTTAACTGCGCTTGCACGTAAATGGACGCGACGTAGAAATCATCAAAATGAGGCACGAACTGTAATCGGTGTGATTAGGGATGTACTTGATAATCTAACTGATGAACATGTATTTAATATTATTAGTATCTTATACTTTTCATATTTTATTTTATTTTAAATAAGAATATATTTGGTAGATCTTTAAATGACACAATGGTACAAAAAAATTATTTTGTAAGATAGTTCATTTTCACGTAAATATTTTTTTTCTGCCAATGTTGTTTTTATAATTATCTTACTTAATTATTTTTTTATAGTTTATTTGGCAGCCTTATTCGGAAGATGTTATTAATGGATTGCCTGAGTGGTGTCGGTCAGGACAACGTGTCTGGATGGCACAGGTGCCACTGATTTATGGAATTTATCGTGAGAGGCACATGGTTGATCGTGTTGTGAGACAGCTCGGTTATTTACAACATATTCCTGGACCGTGTACCCAATTTTCCGAGTATCATTTTAAGCGTGATAAACGATCCAAAATAAAACAAGAAGATATAGATACATTTAACTATACACAATATTTATGGGAACAACGTCAAAATCGTATATTTCGATCTCCATTTGTAAGTGATCAAACAGATTACTTTCGTTAGTACATGAGGCATACCCGCATGGTCATTGGAAATCCACAACATGTTGTACAAAAAGGGTATCAACACATGGCAGGAAGACATGAGGCATTAGTACGTATATTACATAAATTTTAAATTATTATGTCAATCTTTAATTATTTTTTTTATTAATATTTGTTTATTCATTATAGGCTAGGGGTCATGAAATGCAGTATCGTCGAGCTCGGATGATTGAAAATGATGAAAACCAATCTAATGAAATGAGACAATATGCAGCGGAAGTCGCTCGTATTTCAATGGAGTCAATGAATGCGGCCTTTCAGGGAACGCGATTGAGCTTTGATCCTGATTACAATCCTCCCACTCAATACGATGAACCACCACCAGTACAAGTATCTCGCCGATCACGACAAACAACACCGAGAGAGGGTGCTCGTCGAGGTAGAAGGACCACTGGTGAAACAACTGATTTTTCTGCAGGGCCCTCTAACACTAATGTGGCGACTCCCGAGCCTTATTATCCCACATTTGATTTTTCTGTAGGGCCCTCTAACACTAATCCGAATTTTTCTAGTCAGCAAACAGTTGGTTTTGTAACTCCGCAGGTTCCAATATCTGGGTTTGCACAATTTAGTGGTTCTCAATATGGTTTTCAACATGGTATGCGTGAATTTCCGATACATAATTCTCCATTTCGCTCATCAAGTCTATGGTATCCTTATAAAATAACTCATATTTTTTATATGTGAAAATATAAATTTGTGACTTCGTGATTAACAAAATTAGCAGTGCCGGTTCTTCGATATATTATTTTAGGCTACCGTCTTTTTTGGGCCTCAAATTTCTATAAAATAAAAAATTAAGTTTAATTTTTTCATGAAAAAGAATTAATTATTCATCATAAAAAGTATATATATGTATATATATAATATTTTTTGTCGGCTAATACTCACATTTTAAAAATCTTTTTTAACTCCTTTTACACTCTATTTCTTTAAATCTTTGATAGTTAGAGTAATATTTTGTCAAAAATATGAATGAATAGGTGAAAAGTGTTGAACAAAATAAATTACAAATATTTTTTTATCTCTTCGTAATTTTTATATTAAAGTAGAATAATCAAATTATCAACTTTTTGAATCAAATTCTGTAATTCTAACTCTTATTTTTATTTTAAATTTATCAACTTATTACTTATATAACTATATATTCGATTTATATAATAACTTTTTCAATAAAATGATGTTTTCAATGTTGAAATGATAAAATCTTACTTAAAATAATATTTTAAAAAGTATTTGAAAAATCTTTTATAAAAAAAATATTAAGTAATAATTTAAATCTAATTTTTTAAAAAAATAAATAAATACAGATAGATTTTTAAATTTTTTTAGACCTCTAATTAAAATTTTGTTTTAGGCCTCGAATTATGTTGAGCCGCCCCCAAAAATTAGTTATTAAATTTTTGTAGATTTTATCATGCGTATAATATATAAACTTTTAAAAAAAACAAATCAAAAGAAAAGGTAAAAAAAATAATTTTTTTTTTCCAAATACAATTGAGAAAAATTCAACTAATAATTAATGTTCATTCAAAGTAGCGTGGACACGCCATAAAAGTCACTTATATCCATTCAACTCTATCCAATTACACGTTATTTGTATTATTAAATAGTTCAATTTTAAAAAAGTAAGTCATCATTACTTTAAAATAAAATAACCTACGAAAGAAAAAGAGATAATTATATATAATAGCAAATTAATAATCTAAAATAAATAGAGTAGCTATTGTTTGATTTAATTGTGTCCCATAACAAAAGTTTGTCAAAGTTTGTCAGTCGCCTCTCTCCCAAAACTCTCGCTCACCACTCTCTCATTCTTGCTCGTCACTCTCCCTCTGCACATCTCTCCTTCTTTATACAACATAAGTGTATATATTGTGTTTCTGTTTTGTATAAACCGAAAGAAAATTGTATACAAATGCAAAAACATATATCTTCATGCTATACATTTAATTATACAATTTATAAACATTTTACATCGATTTAATTGTATCTCTCGCTTTATACAACAGAAGTGCATAAATTGTGTTTCTGTTTTTGTATAAAGCGAGATAAAAACATATATCTTCTTCCTATACACTTTAATTATATAATATACAAACATTTTACTTCGATTCAATTGTATGCAAAACAAATTTTATACACATATTGCAACGAAATAGGCCAGCGAATTATACAATTGTGCATTATACAATTGCAGTGAAATAGGCCAGCAAATAATACAATTCAGCGAAATACGCCAGCGAATCATACAATTGTATGTGTATAGCGAGGCCAGTGAATTACACAATTTAGGCCAGCGATTTATACAGTTATATATGTATATCGAATTACATATGTTTGCTATAAAGCGCAATTATATAAACTATGTTATAGCATACAAATATGAATTCTTTATTTGCTATATGTGAAAGTTGCCCAAAGAAAAACCCGAATGCTGTTTATGGAGTAATTATAAAGTACTAATCTTTTTTCTGTCTGATTTAATTGAAATGATATTAACAAAATAAAGCTTAGCTGAAAGTTAAATCTACAAAATAACATCTCCATTTTTATTCACTTTATTTATTAAACTTGGAATGCATGCCCTAAAAGATTATATTATTAGTTATCAAAATTGGGGACGACATGATGAAAATTGAAATAATTATGATGTCCACCCTCATACTCTTTCTCTTTCATTTTGTTTCTATGTTATTTTGATTATGTAAAATAAATTATGTGTCTCCATGATATATAGAGTGTGTTTGGTATGAAGGAAAACATTTTCTGGAAAATGTTTTCCAATTTTCTCATGTTTGGTTGGGACAAAAATTCTGGAAAATGTTTTCCAAATCAACTCATTTTCCTCAAAATTAAGGAAAATTACTTCCCTTCAAAAATTAAGGAAAACATTTTCCAAATTTCTCCTCAAATTTCAAATTACATTTTTTTTGGAAAAAACATCAATTTAAAAAAAAAATATTTTCAATTCCAAAATTTTATTTTTTAACCCGATCCCTGACCACCCTCCCCAAAAAATTAATTTTACTTTTTAAAAATTATTTTCAACTTCAAATTTTTATTTTTAAACTTTTACCTCCCCCCTACCCACCCATACCAGCCCCCCCACCCTCCACCCCCACGCCCCAAAAAATTAATTTTGCTTTTTAAAAATACTATCAACTTCAAATTTTTATTTTCTCACTCCCACCCCCTTCCCGGCCCCATCCCCACTACCCTCCCACCCACCCACCCCACCCCACCCCCACCACACCCAAAAAAATTATTTTTAAAAAATATTTTCAATTTCATAAATTATTTTCTACTCTAGTAAAAATAAAAGATGTTTCTCAAAAACATTTTTCTTACATAAATTAAACACTAAAAATCATTTCAGAAAAATATTTTCTACTCACCAACCAAACATGAAAAAATAAGTCCAAAATATACTTGTTTTCCAGGAAAACATTTTATAGGAAAACATTTTCCATGGAAAACATTTTCCTCGTACCAAACACACCCATAAAGTCATACATTTTGAACTTTTCATAGTTTTACTTCAAATAATTGGAGAAAATACCTATACAAGGTGAATACATGGACAGGTTTTTCAACCAAAAGGAACATGTTTTAACATATCTTATGAGTTTGATTTCTTTTTTTAAGAAAATCAATATTATCGACCTTTTATAGCCGTTTAATTCTTATAAATGGTTTCAAAAGCTTAAAATAACATCTTCACGAGGTGAATTTCTGATAAAATTGATAATAAATAATTTTTTAAAAAATTGACCTGATCAGATAATATTTGATTCATAAAGTAGTTTTAAAAATTTAGAAATTAAATATCGATATCATAATATAACTATTTTTAATATTATCCTAATCGAGTGTATAACGTATCAGAATATTACGTAAATAAGCGCACTGATCTTTAAGGCTCATTTTAATTGATTTTTCTAGAAAATCGACCTTCCGAGTATTAGACATTTTTACAAATAATTCAACCAATGAAGCACATGCTAGTTTAGCCCCCACCCCCTCCCCCCAATATATATATATATATATATATATATATATATATATATATATATATATATATATATATATATATATATATATATATAATTTCAAAAATAGACAATTACTTAACTTACATTGTAATAATATAGCCTAGAACACAATTCGATATACAATAATATACATTCGATATACAAGCATATATACACACACACACATCCATATACAATATTTTTTATTTCGTTTTCTTCCTTGAATCCAAGCAGCAAATTCATCTAAAAGCAACTCAAACCCTATATCAAATCACCCAAAAATTCATATTTAGGCTCTTCAACATGTAAATGATTTTTTGCAACAATCTCACTTAAAACGAAGTTTATTTACATAAATTCAATATTTTGAAGCTTCGAGCTTTATCTATTGCTTCGACAAAATGTGTATAGTATTTCATAGTAACTTTAACAATGGAGGTAAAGCATGATTTATATATATATATATATATTATATATATATATATATATATATAATATATATATATATATATATATATATACTCAAAAGTATGGGTCGTTAGCAATTACTCAACCATATATTCATATATGAACATTCCTTTTACAATCACCAAATTTTTGTAATAATGAAATCACATTTGAGAATTTCAGAAAGATGGGGTAGAGAATGAATTATGGGAGGAGAGAAAGTGTGTTTTGAGTATATTGAGAAGAGAGAGGAAAGAGAGATTTCAACGGGCTAGTGGCTACATTTGGTAAAGTTTAAAAACCTTGGCCCATTTTGACAACTTATGTACTTGGATCAATTGTAATTATATAGAATTAAATTTTTTTTTCATTGTGTAAAAAGTAAAGCTCAGAATTTACATTAAAAATATTTAGCCCAAAATATTATTCGATATACAAAATAGAGTAAATTTTAGGTTTAACAAACATAAAACTCATATTTGTATGTTATAGGTATAGTTTGTATAATTGCTTCGTAGCAAACTTCTGGAGCATCAGATTTACATAAATCGCTTGCAACATCTCATTTGTACAAATCGTTGACAACCTCTATTTGTATAAATAATTGGCAGCCTCTTAATTCAATTGTATATCTTCTGCATAAAATTTGAATTTGTATAAAATTGAATCAAAATAAAATATTTGTATATCAAATCTCTCTCTATACAACACAAATCATACAATGTAATTTGTATAATTTGTGTTTGTATAAAGCGAAAAAGAGAGAAAGGCAAAAGATAACTAATAGGGAAAGATCTATATTTGTATATTTATAAGTGTGTAGGACGAAAATATATGTATTTATATTTGTTTATATAGTTTTCTTTCACTTTATACAAATACAAACACGATTTTTACATTTATGTTTATATAAAGTGAGAGAGGCGAGGGAGAGTAACTAGCGAGATCTAGGTGAGTGGTGAACGAGATTCACTGGAGAGAGAGATGAATGAAAAGATATGTATATATACAGTTTTCTCACGCTTTATATAAATACAAAAATAATTTATATATTTGTGTTTGTATAAATTGAGAGAGACAAGAGAGTAACTGGCGAGCGAGATCAGGAGACTGGCAAGCAAGAAATCTGGGGAGAGAGTGATGACAAACTATTTGCTATGGATCAGAATTAAATAAAACTATGGCTATAATATTTAATTTGAATTAATAGTTTGCTATTTTCATATATATATATATATATATTATATATATATATATATATATATATATATATATATATATATATATATTATATATATATATATATATATGTATGTAGTATGTATGTATGTATGTAGTATGTATGTATGTATGTATGTATGTATGTATGTATGTATATAAATTCTTTTTTAAAAAAATATTTTTAAAACTTGATATACAACGCTACACCCAATATGGAATATTATAAAAAAAAAAACTATAACATATATTTATATACCCATATACAATAATATATATAATATTATACTTTATTACATAAAAAATAAAGGCGGAATGATATGGTGGACCCTTATACTTTGTATTAGTTTGTATTTTGAACCCTTTTTACTTATCTCTTTGTCATCGGGACCCCTAAACAAAACAAAACAAAATATATTAAACCCTTTTACCATTGACCATGCTTATGTGACATTAAAGTAGCTGACTTGGCGAGAGAGTGTGACCACATGCATTTAAGGCGAGTGAACATCATTATTTAAACTTTAAATTTTAAGTTTAAATTATTAAAATTATAGGGATAATGCCCAAGTACCCCCTCAACCTATGCCCGAAATCTCAGAGACACACTTATACTATACTAAGGTCCTATTACCCCCTGAACTTATTTTATTAATAATATTTTACCCTTTTTAGCTTACGTGGCACTATCTTGTGGGCCCAACAATGGTTGACTTTTTTTTTTCGAACTAGTGCCACGTAGGCTAAAAGGGGTAGAAAATTACATATAAAATAAGTTCAGGGGGGTAATAGGACCTTAGTATAGTATAAGTGTGTCTCTGGGATTTCGGGTATAGGTTGAGGGGGTACTTGAGTATTTTCCCAAAATTATATAATAAAAAATAAAAAAGAAAAGAATCTATCTTCTTCCCCACACCACCTTTTCAAAAAAATAATCAAAAACTCCTTTTCAACCAACTCAACCCGTCGCCGCCACAATCCTTTCTCTCTTCATATTCTTCTTCAATACATTCCCACCTTTTCCCTCTTCTTTTCAGCCCCAGATTACCCACCCATCCACCCCCTGCCCCTATGCATTTACTTTTCTTATTTTTTGACATATACACCATTAACATAATCATAATAAAAAGCTTTTGTTAAATACATCTCATTCATCTTTTTAAAACTCAATTTTTCAAGATCTATTGCTTGAATTTACTTATAAACATATATTTTTTTCAATTTGAAGTTTTCTTGATAGATCTTTTTATCAAATCTAAATAAATAAAATTGAAAATATGTGTAAGAGCTAACTATAATCTCTCACATTTTGTCAATAAGAAAATTTTTGAGTGTTAGGAAGACGAAAAATTGTGAATTTATTTTTTTGGGTGAAGGGTAGAGGATGGTGAAGAAGAAGATGAAGTGGAAATATGGAAAATGAGTATCGAAAGAGCGAGAAATTTGCACCTTTTTAAAAAATATCATTTATTTTTAAATATTTATTTCTGATGTGTTATTAAAAAAATAATAGTAATATTGATGTGTCATTAAAAATGATGTGGAGTTGTGTAAATTGAGTGTAATACACACACACACAAATGATGAGAAAGGAATTTGAAATATCGTGTTTGAATGAATTTAAGTATTCAGTTGGCAAAATCAGATTTACAATGGTTCAACTTACAAACGGAGCCAAGTACGAGGACTACCAGACCATTCCGCCAAAAATAATTTAATCTTCTTCCTTGAATCTAAGATAAGATTTATCCGAAAACATCTCAAAAACTATATCAAATCACACAAAATTTCATAATTAGTCTCTTCAATACGTAAATGATCTTTCACAATAATACCCACCCTACAGAGAGCTTATTTTTTGAAAATGCAATTTTCAAACTCTGAAACATGGAGTTTCAACAATGATTTCCTTCAAAGAAATATCAATAGGACTTCATAGTAGCTACAATTAATGAAGATAAATCAATGACTTAATATATAAATTTCTTCAAAATAATGAATTATTATCAATCATTCAGTTATATATACATACATATCCGAGTGAGGCTAATGTCCTATGTAAGATGACTTGTAGAGACTCCGCAACCTTGTATTTCCATAATTTTTTCCTCCAGAAAATTATAATCCAAAAAATGGTTTGTTGGTATGGTCAGGGCGGAGCTACCTTCGTATAAGGGGGTTTATCTGAACCCATTCGGTATATTATTTATATATGGTTAAAATAAGTTTATATGTATATATAATAGATGTCGAACGTTATCTATTTCTACAGATTTTGAACCGCTTATTAAAAATTTCGACTCCACCTCTGGATATGGTACTTGTAGTTTCACTATGAATTTTGTAAGAAACTCTTTATAAAACAAATAAATGAAAATTGGGTATATTCTATTTTGTTAGGATCGAATCTACACACACTTGAAGAATTGAGAAACACAAGAGTTTTCAAGAAGAAAGAGATGAGAGATCTAGAGAGGGAGAGAGAACACAATTCGTGGTAACACCCCGTGTGAACTTCCACGGCGGTGGGTATATTTATATTAATAAATCAGAGTATTATTAGTTACAGAGAATAAATGGAGAACAAATAGTAAAGCCTAACATTTGGGTCGGAGCGCTGCCTCGAACCCCGCCTTCGGATGGGGGGCTCCCGCCCCCCATAACCCCCCGGCAACCTCACCGCGGAGATTAAACCGCGTAAACAGCTACATATATATTAATCAGGCTCAACAACCTAACATTTTTTTCATGGTAGAAGGTAGCAAAAATAAGACGTGTCTTTAAAGTGGGTTATGAAAGACAACTTAATAAGAATATATTGTTAACAATAGTGAAATTTTATCGTAGAGATGAATTCAATTTGAATAAGCATTGAAAACTTTAGTTAAATTATGCAATATAACTTTATAAACTACAATATAATGTGATTATCTTTATTTAATTTGTAAGTAATTCAATTACTAAAATTTAATAATAAAGTTAGCATGATATATTATTTGCTCTATAAAAGAGATGATTTGAGGTTACTAAATACACCACATAAACATTAAAAGACTTTCCTTAGATAAAAATGTGTAGTTATTGTGAAAAATACAAAATTTCATTATGATTTTGTAAGAAATCACTAAGGCAATTGGTGATGATAATATATCCTATCAAACTTAGAAGTACGTATGTCTACTTTCGCATGAATGTTCGAGTTTAATTCCTTCCGATTTTATTGGTGAAAAGGAACTCTTTCATATCTATCATTTACTCTGATGAGAAGTTTTGAACTTCCATAATATATTTATCTTTTCTTTCAAATTTATCATCGTTCGAGATATGCAATTATTAGACTTCTTATGATCCCGTGCTATTTTGGTTACACCACCACTGTATTCAATCCCTACTATCAATCATCTCCATGCTCCATCACAACGAGCATTGCTGACAACTATCATCAACTACCTCATATTTTTTAGTCACCATTATTAATATTATTAACTACTTACACCAATCAACTTCACCATCATAACCATCACCACCATTACTACTATCAATCGTTATCATCACACGAGTTCACTATAACAACAACCACCCTCTACCACTATTACTATCATCAACACTAGCCACTAACATCAACCAGTACTACACCACTACTAATCATCTCCACCATCCCCACCGAACATCAATATTACATTTTTTATCAAATAATGTTTTTTAAAAAAATATTCAATTACTTTTTATTTGAATTAGTATATTTAGAAATAAATAAATTATGCACATTAAAATATTGAAAAAAAAATTCTTAATCATTCAATGTTCACATCTAGAGACAAGATATTAATCATACAGACTCAAACATATTAATCTTAACGAAGACAAATGAGGTCGTCACACTCCTTTTCAAATGGATAGAGGTCTCAAAATCAAACATAAATTGATTTACAACAACAAAATTAAAGTAGTTTAATTAAGAAACTAGCTAGGGGTGTAGTACAAGGGAAGAAATGGAAGACCTCTATTTAGTTTTTCTTAACAATTAGAAGGAGAAGTGAGATTGCATTTAGTAGGAAGAGCCAAGGCAAGTTCAGGATCAATCCCAAGAGAGGGCAACAAAAATGAATTCCTATAAGAACACAAACACTGCAAGTCAGCACCTGACAAAGCTTCACAGCAAGAAGCAGATGGCTCCACTGGATTTGGTTGTGTTACTGATGGCTTACATGATGTCAAACCATCATCGTCCATGTTACAAATATTCATTCCACTTGCAAATTCTACTATAAGTAGTAGTCCTAGAACTACCATACCCAAAACTTTGCTTCCTTTCATAGCCATGTTTTCAAGTAAAGTGTATGTGGAGTTTGCAAGTTAAATTGTTGAATTTATAAGCTGAGGAACCAAGGAGATTTTGATAGCTTGTGGGGTCAAAAACATAAAACAACAATAATAGCTATGCCTTAACTCTAATCACGTTAGAATAGTACTATATATGAATTCTTATTGTCTTTGTCATTATATATATGTATAGGCTTACCATATATACACCTCCATGGATTTGCTAGTAAATTTCATTGAGACACTCGAATTACAGTTTGTTTAATTGAACAGTTAAACACATGATAAAATATTTTTATTAGACATTTTTAATTTGAATTTTGAAATTTTCTTTTGCGTAGACGCCCCAGTGAGCATGTGTGAGAGTTTGGCAATGGTAGACATCAACAGTGGCGGAGGGAGGATTTTCATCAAGGAGGTTTAAAAAAATAAATTAATTACATAAATAATATCCACAAATAAATGGGTCTGATCGGATATAAATAGGTCGGATAAAAAAATTAATATATCTAAAAACTTAAATAGATCAAGTTTATAACAATCGATCCAACAGAAGCAACAAGCAGCAGCCAGCGCCCAACGGGCAACGACGAGGAAGAAGAGACAATGAAAAATAAACGTGAAAATATCCTAAAAGAAGAAAAGGGTTTTAATATTTAACTTTCTAATTATGAATTATACTAGTAAATCCTAAATTTCCTATAATGGTTTTAATATTTTGGAACTAAAATCGTTTTCTGATTCCATTATTATTTTTTTTAATAGCAATTTCTGATTTCATTATTATTTTAAAAAAGTAATTTCTGATTCCATTATTATTTTAAAAAAATGAAAACACCTAAAATGTAAGCTGATAAAAAATTGCCTCCATCCAGATTCAAACTCGCAACCTTGCGTGCCTCAGCGTAGATTCTTAACCCCCAACACCACTGAGCTACGCCTTTAGTGTATTTTTAGGGGGTTCAATGTCATATATATATACACATATACTTAAAATTTAATCGTGTATATATAGTGTAATTTTTTGGCGATGGGGGTTCGGATGAACCCCCTTTGTTGAAGGTAAATCAGCCCCTAGGCATCAAGTGATCTAGGTACAGGCAAACCGTAGAAATATTTTAGGGAGGTGACATATCTAGAGTTTACCGAGGATTTGGTGTAGGAAGTTAATTGATAGTCGAGCGTTGTCTTACTTTCTTAAGCGATAGGCTTGATGGTCGCACTTTGATCTTCTTTCTTACCAGTAGTATTAACACTATTCTCGTAGTTTCTTGTTCTTCAATTTTGATCATCACGTGTTTTTTTTTTTTTGTATGTTGAAATATTCTCCATTTTACATTATTTTGTTGTTGTTACCCCTCTCATTTTTGTATTCTCTTTTTTTATTCTGTTTAAAAATACTTTATTTAAGCTAAGAGTCTATCGAAATAGCTTCTCGAGTAAGAATAAAATTCGTGAACATATATCTTCTTCAAACACCTATGAGATTACATAGTATGTTTAGATAATAAAGTTTAACAATATAAAATATACTATTAATTTTCTCCTTTAATTATACACCTCAATTTCAATTAAAAAATACTACTTATTGAGGCTGACGTTCTTTGAGGGAAAAGGTAAGTAGGGGTGGAATGAGGAGAACCATGAGTTAGAAGCCCGTGAGCATAAAAGGTTTGTCATTATTCAAATCAAATTCCACTGCAGACTTCACGGGTTGTAATTGTATTCTGTCGGGACCTAATATATGGCATTACTATTCAAGGATGTTTTACCAAACATGCATATCCATTTGAATTAATTAATTCATGATTTTGGTTTAGCTTCTTTAATTTTAGTAAAGTTACATTACAAATTGTTTAAATTTTAATGTTTTGGAGATCATAACAGTTTCTCTATCAGTTTACCTAAAAATTTGTAGTCGATATTGAAATTTTGTAGAATCTCTACAAGGAGTTCTATTTTAGTTTAACATTTTTGGAGATTACTTAACCCTAAATTCTAGCACATGTCAATATAAAGGTATTTTATTTCCTTAAAAAGCACAAATATCCCATAAACGCTTGAGTATTTATATTACGTAAATTCATAAAATATTTATAAAGAGATCAAACTCAAATCATCTTAGTTCGAGAAATACGTCACTAACGGCCCTCATGAAATTTGAAGATAAAATTCTAATCATCTTAGTTTGAGAAATATGTCGCTAATAACCCTTGAATTACGAAAAATATTAGGAGAGAAATATGTCACTAACGCCCTCGCATCTACGAAAAATATTAGGAGAGAAATAGGTTACTAACGCCCTTGAATTATGGAAAATTATTAGGAGAGAAAACAATCAAGGGAGACACGGACATGTATATCCACGTATTTATCAATAAAATCATGTTTCTTTATATTTATAGTTGAGAAAAGGCTCAAATATGTCATTTAACTTTCAGAAAATACTCATTTATGCTACCAGTTAAAACTTTGGCTCATTTATGCCATTACTGTTCAAGAAAAGGCTCATTCATACCATTATTTTTTAACAATGGCTTTGCAAAATCATTTATGACACATGACCAATTTAATTCAGCCACATCATCAATTTTTTAATTAAAAATTAATTTAATTTTTGTTAAGAATTTTGGTTTTTTAATTAAAAAAAAATTAATTCAACTTTTGTTCAGAATTATTATTTTTTTATTTAAAAGATTGATGACATGGCCGGATTATAATTGATCACGTGTCAAAAATGGTTTTGCAAAACCACTGTTGAAAAATAATGGCATGAATGAACCTTTTCTTAAACGGTAATAGCATAGATGAGCCAAATTTTTAACGAGTGGCATAAATGAGTCTTTTCTAAAAGTTCGATGACATATTTGAGCATTTTCCCTTTATATTTTGTTTATGGTTAATTTAATCTTCATATGTTTAAAATTTATTGCAAACAAATTGGCACGTCAACTGGGACCAAATCTTCCATTCTCATCTCTTCTCTCCTTACAAATCAAATCCTTGGATCTAAAGCCACAAAATCGCAAATGTGGAAGAATGCTTACTGCTTCATGGTTTATCTGAACATAGACTTGATGAAACTCAAAGATGTGAATTGAAGTACTCATTCTTTCAACTTTACAATTTTGGGGTTTCAGATTTACAAAGATTATTTGTGAAAGAAGAGATATTGAAGAGCAAACTTGGTCCTACTAGACGTGTTAATTCGTTTGCAGCCGTCGCGATTACAGATAATTTGAGGCCTAAAGCGAAATTTTAGTTAGAGGTGTAAAATTTGAATAAATTTTATTTGTAAATCTTTATTTTTCTAAATTTTAGATGTAAATTATTACTTAATATCTTTTTTATAAATGATTTTTTTTCAAATATTTTTTAATATTATTTGAAGCAAGATTTTATCAATTCAACATTGAAAATATTATTTTATTGAGAAAATTATTATATACATGATAATATAGTTCTACAAGTAATAAGTTGATAAATTATAAATAAAGATAAGAATTAGAATCATAGAATCTGATTCAAAAAGTTGTTAACTTGGTACATCCTACTATAATATAAAAAGTTACGAAGAAATAAAATAATATTTATAATTTATTTTGTTCAACACTTTTTTGACATTGATTCATATTTGTGACAGAATAGTACTTTAAATATCAAAGGTTTGAAGAAATAGAATGCATAAAGAGTTAAAAAAAATTTGACAAATAATGTTTGTCCATACAATTTGCCATTATTTGGGAAATATTTTTGACAAATATCCCAAATTCCTAAATACTAGCTAGCGTTTGGCCATAGATATTCAAATATTTTTGGCAAATATTATTTGGATGAAAATTTGGGTGAAATTTTACCATGTGTTTGCCATGCCATTAGAATTGATAACATATTTCATTTTTTTAAGAAATATAATTTATACCCATAAGTTTTTAAAACTATCAAACTAACCATAAATTTGTATTACATAGCACAATAGAAATCTCACGTAATAAGATTTATGACTTCCGCAACAAATCAACAAGAATCATTACAGTAAATATTCGTATAGTGAAAAGGTCTTGGTACAAATCATGATAATGAAAATACAACTAATATAAATTCGGGAAAAAAAAGAGAAGAAAACAAAAGGAAATAAATATTGCAATCACTGAAGAACCTATGCTTTCTCATCTGAAAGAGTTCAACCTATTCTTTAATATAATCTTCCCACATTTTATGAACAATCTCTTCTCGATGAGCTTGCATTTCCGAATCAGATGATCGAGAAGATGAAGCGATGTTGTTACCCTGAGCCAATAGTTCTTCACTTTCATCAACAACCATATCATCATTTTCATATTCATTGAATATTTCATCACTACTTTGGTGTACACGTAAAAACTTATGCAATACAGCGCAAACAATTACTATTTTCACTTGCATGTCACATTCATAGTTGTTCATGCCTTGTCTTAGTATCTTGAATCTACCTTTCCACGCACCAAAAGTTCTTTCAATTACATTGCGCAGAGAAGCATGTCTATAGTTAAATAGCTCTTTTCCATTCTTAGGCTCTCTTTCACTTCCTCGGTAGTCCTGTAAACGATAGCGCATTCCTTTGAATGGAGCTAAAAATCCTCTTGTGTTCCGTAGACCAGCATCACCAACGTAATATTTATCTACCAAAATAAAATAAATGCAATTTATGTTTTATTTAGAAGCTAGTTCATTAAGACTAACTGTAACAAAGGAATGCATGAAATCAAAAGAATGCATATAGAAGGAAACATTGTGCTAATTGAATTGGTTGGTGTCAAAAAATATATTATTTTTGTAAAATAAAATGTTAAGGGTAAAAATTGAATTTCTAAAACTTTCCAAATAATGAAATTGGCCCAAATACTAGTTTTTTCTAGTATTTGGAAATTTGGAAAATTTGCCAAAAAAATTTGCCAAATAATAAAAAAGTGTATGAACAACCAAAATTTGCCAAGTTTTTTCCCAAGTTTTACTTGAAAAATTTATGGCCAAACGGGCCCCTAGTTTTTTCTAGTATTTGGGTCAAATCTCATTATTTGAGATCTTATAAAAATTAAATTTTTATCCCAAACTTTTATCTTTTACAAAAATATCCTCTATAGTAGTTGCTTGCGTTGTATTACATATTTTTTTTACGTGGAACACCAAAATAGTGATGAAATATTTACTGAATATTAAGTAATAATTTGATTGTTGATGAAAATGATGAAAAATTGGCTCAAGGTAACAAAGTCATGCACTTTGTATACTTCACGATGTATGTAATGATGTTTGTTGCACTCACTCCAAATTATCACATTGCTCTAGTATCATGGACACTATTTGTTATTGTCGTAACGAACATCCAAGTGACTTGTAATACAAACCTATAGTTAGTTTTGATAGTTCTAAAACTTATGGGTATAAATCATATTTTTCTAAAAAGGTGAAATATATTTTTCAAATCCTATGGCCAAACACATGGTGAAATTTCACTCAAATTTTCACTCAAATAATATTTGCCAAGAATATTTAGAAATCTATGACCAAACGCTAGCTAAGTGTTAACGAAGAGAGAGAGAGAGAGAGAGGAGAGTGTGTGTGTCTGTATATATATATAGACACACACTTTTTATTACAATAATTATTATTTTTTCATTAAAAAATTAACCATGAATTTTTATTTATAGAAATTTGAGGCCCCAAAAATTGGGGGCCTAAGACATTGGCCTAAATATTCATAGGCAAGAGCTGGCACTATTTGCAGCAAATTTTAAATTGCCAGAAAATAAATTACAATCACAAAAATATGAAGAAATAACTTTATTCATAAAGATTGTGAGTACAAATCTGTTCATCCCTTGATTCTTTTATCTCTTCAGATTTATCATGATTCGAGGATCATTAGAGGCGGGTTTCTCGAATGTAGGAAGACACACATCTTGATCTCTTTATGTATATCCCATGAGTTTATGGAATTTCGATATTTCTTTGAGAAAGGCAATATGTGGTGTCCTTGTGATCTTTTTATGAATAACCAACACATTTAGATCTTATGTTTTATGAATACCCAAGAGTTTATAAGATACTTGAGATACTTTGATCTCTTTATGAATATTTCATAGTCTATTTGAGATTTTGATCTTTATAAATACTCAAGACTCAAGAGTTCATGGAGTATTTTTAGATAACTTTTCAACGAAATATAGTATAACTCTTTATATAGAGATGAACTAAATAACAAGATTGAGTAACCTCCAAACATTCTTACTAAAATCAATCATGTCTTATAGAGTTCACAAAATTTTAATGTCAACACCAAAAAAATTTACTTTTTCTAATCTATTTTTTTCTTTCAAAGAATATACTTGTTTGAATTTTTGAAAAATGAAGTTCGTATTTTAGATATAACTGAGAATTAGAAGTTTAAATGTCACTGGCTAATTGGCCTTCATAGTCCACATAATTTTGTATTATTGTTTGGTTAGGAATAGTTATCCCAAGATTAATTATCCTAGGATTAGTTATACTGGGATAACTTACCCACCCTATATATGGAACAACTTATCTCATCACTATGTTATAAATTGTGGGATAAGCTATCCCCAACATGTCAACCAAACAAGACGCCAAACTTTTATTTCAAGACTATTTTTTTAGATCAACTTACAAAAATGACTATATTTATAGGGTTATTGAAGTTCAATAGCTATAAATATGTTATTTATTAGAAATGACTACACTTTATGTCAATTTTTAGTTGCATGTTTGTACTAAATTTTATTTTGTTTTATTGTTATTATTATTATTATTATTTATACAATACACTAAATAAGGTATGATATGTTACCATAACTCCCAAGTACCAACTTTTTATTATGTTCCTAAATAACTGAATTTTTCATTATCAAATTACCAACTAATAATTAATATTGTATGCAAATATGATTGATTCACATAATACAAAAGGTTGTATTTATATATGTCACGACCCAAAACCGAGCCGCGAGTGGCACCCACACTTATCCTACTATGTGAGCGAACCAACCAATCTAAACCCCAACATTTCAATATAATATCAACAGAAAGTAATGCGGAAGACTTAAACTCATTAATGAAAATCAATTCAATAACTTCTAAAACTCAACATCTATTATCCCCAAAATCTGGAAGTCATCATCACAAGAACATCATCCTCAATCACTAAAACTAAGAGTATCTAAGAAAGCTAAAATAAAATAAGTAAAAACTAGTCCATGCCGGAAGTTCAAGGCATCAAGACTTGAAGAAGAAGATCCAGTCCAAGCTAGAAGCATTAGCCACCCTGAAGTCCGGTTGTGTATGAAGACTGGCTAGAATTGCGGTTGAGTTGAAGACGACAGTACGTTTGCTGCACTCCACAAATACAAAGAAAGAAACATACAAGTAGGGGTCAGTACAAAACACAAGTACTGAGTAGGTATCATCGGCCAACTCAAAATAGAAAACAGTATATATCAGTTAATATTATAAATCAACTATAATACTCAACATGTAGCAACAACAAGTACTATAATCATCAATAAGTACCATCAAGTTCACCCATGAGGACTCAAGCCTCAATACCATACTCATTTGGGAATTAGGTTCATTAGATTGAGTATATTTAACATCTTTCAAGATTCATTATCTTTATTCCTCTTGTGTCGGTACGTGACACTCCGATCCCCAACTACTATGTGTCGGTACGTGACACTCCGATCCCCTAATTCTACGTGTCGGTTCGTGACACCCGATCCCCTAATACTATGTGTCGGAACTTGACACTCCGATCCCCTAATTCTACGTGTCGGTTCGTGACACCCGATCCCCTAATACTATGTGTCGGAACGTGACACTCCGATCCACTAATCTCATTCTATCAATTCATCAAGCCTTCTCTTATACCATGGCATCATCAATCTCATTACTTTAGTTCATCAAGCCTTCTTTTATACCAAGGCATCATCAATCTCATTACTTTAGTTCATCAAGCCTTCTTTTATACCAAGGCATCATCATTAACAAAGTAGATTAGGGTTTCTTTCAAGATTTAGGATTCCATAGCTTCATCATGCTTATTTTATCACAATTATATAATCACATTCATGCAAGCATACAATTAAGCATATAGAAGGGTTTACAATACTACCAATACATATCATTCGCTATTAAGAGTTTACTACGAATAGTATCAAAAACCATAACCTACCTCTACCGAAGATTCGTGATCAAGCAAGCAAATTCCCCAAGCTTTGCTATCCTCTTCGTTTCTCCTCTCTCAATCGTTTCTCTTTCCCTTTCTTTGTTCTTTCTATTTTTCTTATTCAAACCCTCTTTCTTTTACCCTAATTAGCATATAATTAAGTATAAAAGATGAGGAATTAACCCACTAATTAACTCAAGGTTATCTCTTTTAACCCCCAAGAAATTGAGTAATTAATATTAACCCACAAAATTTATAATTATAGCAGGAATAGTCCAAAACGCTCCCTTAAAACTTAAACAGAAATCCGATCCAGCCTGGGATTACGCAATTTGTGACGGTCCGTCATGGCTGTGACGGCCCGTCCTGGAGGTCCGTTACAAAGTTCAGAGACTCAATTTCCTTGAAGATGTGTGACGGTCCGTCGTGCCCACGACGGTCCGTCCTGCTATTCCGTTACGAAGTTCAGAGAGTCGATTTCAGTACCCAAATTCCAGAATTCTAAGTGTTTTGGAACGAGACATCCTCGACGGTCCGTCGTGCCCATGACGGTCCGTCGTGGGTTCCGTCGACTCAGACAGTTTTCCAGAAATAAAATCTGCTGCTCAAAAAACGACTAAACAGGTCATTACAATAGATACCAATTTACCCATCGTTCGTCCTCGAACGATCACAAGAAGAAAAACAAGGGAAAGGAGTACTTGAATCTGTAAACAGGTGTGGGTATCTTTCTTGCATATCAGCCTCCTCTCCCAAGTGGCCTCTTCAACAGGTCGATTCTTCCATTGCACTTTGATGGATGCAATCTCCCTCGACCTCAACTTGCGAATTTCTCTATCTAGAATGGCAACAGGCTCCTCCTCATAAGACAAATTCTTATCAAGCAGTACTGAATCCCAACGAATGATGTAGTTTCCATCCCCATGGTATATTTTCAACATAGACACATGAAATACCGGATGCACTCCTGACAGTCCTGGAGGCAAGGCTAATTCATAAGCCACCTCTCCTACTCGCTTAAGTACTTCAAATGGTCCAATATACCTTGGGCTTAGCTTACCTCTTTACCAAACCGCATCACCCCTTTCATGGGTGAAACCTTCAGCAAGACTTTTTCACCCTCCATGAACTACTCTCTCTAACCTTTCGATCCGCATATTCCTTTTGCCTACTTTGAGCCGCTAAAAGCTTTTCTTGAATAGATTTCACCTTCTCTATTGAATCCCTCCTCAACAGATCAGTACCCCAAGGTCTAACCTCAAATGCATCAAACCCACCAATGGGAGACCTACATCTCCTCCCATAAATGCTTCGAACGGAGCCATGTCAATACTTGAGTGATAGCTATTATTGTATGAAAACTCCGCTAAGGGTAAGAAGTTATCCCAATGACCACCAAATTCTATCACGCATGCACGAAGCATATCTTCCAATACCTGAATCGTTTCGCTCAGACTGACCATCGGTCTGAGGGTGAAATGCAGTACTAAGGTCCAACCTAGTACCTAATTCACATGCAATGTTCTCCAAAACTTAGAAGTAAACTGCGTACCTCTATCTGATATGATGGAGAGTGGAACTCCATGCAATCGAACAATTTCTGAGATATAGATTTTGGCCAACTTCTCTGCATTGTAGGTCACCTTGACCGGAATGAAGTGAGCAGACTTAGTTAATCTGTCCACAATTACCCAAATAGAATCAAACTTACCCAATGTCCTTGGAAGACCAACCACGAAGTCCACTGCAATTCTCTCCCACTTCCATTCAGGAATGGGCATTCTCTGAAGTCTTCCTCCGGGCCTCTGGTGTTCATACTTTACTTGTTGACAATTTGGACATTTGGCAACAAAATCAACAATGTCGCGCTTCATTCTACTCCACCAAAAGTGTTGCTTTAGGTCACGGTACATCTTGGTTGCACCAGGATGTATAGAATATACAGAACTATGAGCCTCTATAAGAATAGTGTGGATCAAGTCATCAACACGGGGCACACATACCCTTCCCTTAATCCTCAAAACACCTTCCTCATCAATTATTGCCTCTTTAGCCTCTCCTCACAACACCATATCCCGAATTCAACTTAGTTTCTCATCATCAAACTATTTTCCCTTGATCTTGTCAAGAAAAAAGATCTCGCCTCCACACAAGCCAAAAATCCTCCCTTCTCATTTACTTCTAGCCTCATAAAGTCATTAGCCAAGTTTTGGATTTCTCTAGCCAACGGGCGTCTAGAAACTTGCAAGTGAGCTAGACTTCCCATGCTTCCTGCCTTTCTACTCAAAGCATCTGCCACAACATTAGCTTTTCCCGGATGATACAGAATAGTGATATCGTAGTCCTTCAGTAGTTCCATCCATCTCCTCTGTCTCAAATTCAAATCTTTCTGAGTAAAAACATACTGTAGGCTACGATGATCCGTATAGACTTCACACTTAACCCCATACAGATAGTGCCTCCATTGCTTTAATGCAAATACTACCGCGGCCAACTCCAAATCATGGGTCGGATAGTTACGTTCATGCACCTTTAATTGCCTCGAAGCATAAGCAATCACATTCTTCTCTTGCATTAGCACTGCTCCCAAACCAGAATAGGATGCATCACAATAAACAATGAAATTCTTACCCTCTACTGGCAAGGTAAGGATTGGTGCAGTAGTCAACAAAGTCTTGAGTCTCTGAAAGTTTTCCTCACATTCATCCGACCATACAAATGGAACATTCTGCTTAGTCAAGTTCGTCAATTGGGAAGCATGGAAGAGAATCCCTTGACAAATCGACGGTAATAGCTAGCTAAACCAACAAAGCTCCTTATTTCTGACACATTAGTAGGTCTTACCAATTCAATTCTTCACTGTCTCAATCTTATAAGATCCACCATCACTCCATCCTTAGAAACCACGTGCCCAAGAAGGACACTGAATCTAGCCAAAATTCACACTTGGAGATTTGGCATAAAGCTTTTTCTTCCTTAACAACTCCAATACCATTCTCAAATGCTCCTCATGTTCCTTCTTACTCTTGGAGTATATCAGTATATCATCAATAAATACGATCACAAAGAGATCCAGATATGGCTTAAAAATTCCGTTCATCAAGCTCATGAAAGCAGCAGGGGCATTCGTAAGACCAAAAGACATCACTACAAATTCGTAATGCCCATACCTGGTCCGAAAAGCAGTCTTTGGCACATCCGTTGCCCGTATTTTCAATTGATGATAACCGGATCTCAAGTCAATTTTAGAGAAGACACAAGCACCTTGTAATGATCGAACAAGTCATCAATGCGAGGAATGGGATACTTGTTCTTAATAGTTACCTTGTTCAACTGCCGGTAGTCTATGAACATCCGAAAACTCCCATCCTTCTTCTTCACAATAACACCGGAGCACCCCAAGGAGATGCACTTGGTCTAATGAAGCCTTTGCTCAACAACTCTTGAAGTTGGGCCTTTAACTCTCTTAACTCCGCGGGAGCCATTCTATAAGGGGGTATAGAAATAGGGCGAGAACCCGGTTCCAAATCAATGCAAAAATCGATATCTCTATCCGGTGGCATACCAGGAAGATCTGCAGGGAACACATCCAGAAACTCACGGACTATCGAAACCGACTCAATTGAAGGTACTTGGGTAGTGTCATCCCTAAGATGTGCCAAGAAAGCTAAATACCCTTTGCTAACCATTTTCTTAGCACGTAGAAAGGAGATGATACGAACCGTAGTGGAAGTGTAGTCGCCCTCCCACACTAACTGATCTGTCCCAGGCTTGGCTAACGTCACGGTTTTAGCATTACAATCCAAGATTGCAAAATTTGGAGAAAGCCAAGTCATACCCAGAATTACATCGAAGTCAACCATTTCTAGGATAACCAAATATACATAAGTGTTGCTCCCCACAAAAGTCACCAGACAACCCTATATACTTTTTCAACTATCACAGACTCACCCACCGGAGTAGAAACACGAATAGGCATGTCAAGCAATTCACAATGTAAATTAAGACTAGTAGCAAATGAGGAGGATACATATGAAAACGTGGAGCCAGGATCAAATAATACAGAAGCCATGTAATCACAAACCAAAAGATTACCTGTGATAACAGCATCAAATGTCTCCGCTTCAGATCTCCCAGGGAAAGCGTAACAATGGGCCCCATTACTTGTCTGTCCGTTGCCCCTACCATGTTGTGTTGTAGTGGCTCCAGTTTGCTTATCACCACGGCCGTTTTGGTGACCACCATTACCTCGACCACCACGTCCTCCAGAATAACGGCCTCTACCATGGCCACCTCTACCTCTAGATATTGGGGGTCTATAAATCTGTTTCGGACAATTCCTCCTAATATGTCCAGTCTCCCCACATCCATAACACTCTCTGGAGTTAAGCATAGGTCTCTCAGAGAAGTGTTGACCGGTCTGAGGTGGACCCCCAACTACAGTCTGTAGTGAAGACTGAATTGGTCGGATCGAGTAACCTCCTGAGCCTTGCCCTCTAGAGTAAGAACCATTAAACTCACCTCCCTTTCGAAACCTTTTTGATGTAGATGCCATGGTGAAGTCATCTGGCTTCACTCCTTCCACCTCTATCACGAAGTCTACCACTTCTTGAAAGGATTTTGCTGTAGCCGCTACCTGTAAGGCCGAAATCCGCAATTCTGACCTCAACCCCTTCACAAAACGGTGAATCCGCTCTTGTGGACTGAAACAAAGTTGGGTGGCATACCTGAATAATGCACGAAACTTAGCCTCATATGCAGTAACCGACATCCTACCTTGCTCTAGGCTCAAGAACTCATCTCTTTTCCTATCCCTCAAAGTCCGGGGGATATACTTCTCCATAAACAAGCTAGAGAATGATGCCCAAGTCATAGGTGTGGTGCCTCTGTTGGTTGACACTCAACATGTGACCGCCACCACATTTTGGCGTTCCCTTGAAACTGATAAGTCACAACTCAACACCAAACCGTTCTACTATACCCATCTTGGTAGTTAGCTCATGATAGTCAACCAGAAAATCGTAGGCATCCTCAGATTCAGCACCCTTGAAGACTGGAAGTTTCAATTTCAAGAACTTACTGAAAAGTTCATGCTGATCATTTGTCATTATAGGCCCTGTAGTCAGACGAGGAAACGTGCGTATTTCCAATGAGGCATCCATGCGGGGAGCCACAGTAGCCGCATGTTGTACCTCCGGAACCTGAGGTGCTGGTGCAGAAAACACTGGAGGTGTCTGGCCCTGATCAGATAATCCGCTAAGATAAGCAAGAACCTGATTGATCATCTCTGGGGTAGGTTGGGGTGGCAATCCCTCATTTTGTACTTGTTCATTCTCCCCTTCCTCACCCTCTCTTATCACTTCCTCAGTCGGTGGAGGAGTCACCGCCCTAGTACCAGATGGACTAGGTGCTTGTCCTCTTCCTCTAGAGGACGTCCTCCCACGACCTCTTTCACGGCCTCTTGCCACGGTTCCTCTCCGAGCTACAGCCCCAGTGGCAGGCTCAGACGCATCCTGTCTTGCCGGTGTTGGTGTTGGTGCAGTTGTTGCTCTAGTTCTAACCATCTGCGAAATAGAGTGAAGATGGTCAGATACCAATTTGTATCACCTAGATACCAATTGGATCCAAGTAATAGCACGAAAGGAAGAAAGAAAGAATGGAATTTTCCTCAAGTCTTATAGCCTCTCAAAGAAAAGTAAAGGCGTCCCCCTACCGTTCCTTAAGACTCTACTAGAATCGTTCTTGTGTGATGAGACCAACGAACCCCCTGGCTCTGATACCAAGTTTGTCACGACCCAAAACCGAGCCGCTAGTGGCACCCACACTTATCCTACTATGTGAGCGAACCAACCAATCTAAACCCCAACATTTCAATATAATATCAACAGAAAGTAATGCGGAAGACTTAAACTCATTAATGAAAATTAATTCAATAACTTCTAAAACTCAACATCTATTATTCCCCAAAATCTGGAAGTCATCATCACAAGAACATTTATCCTCAATCACTAAAACTAAGAGTATCTAAGAAAGCTAAAATAAGTAAAAGTTAGTCCATGCCGGAAGTTCAAGGCATCAAGACTTGAAGAAGAAGATCCAGTCCAAGCTAGAAGCATTAGCTCACCCTGAAGTCCAGTGTAATAAAGACTGGCTAGAATTACGGTTGAGTTGAAGACGACGGTACGTTTGCTGCACTCCACAAATACAAGAAAGAAACATACAAGTAGGGGTCAGTACAAAACACAGTACTGAGTAGGTATCATCGGCCAACTCAAAATAGAAAACAGTATATATCAGTAATATTATAAATCACTATATACTCAACATGTAGCAACAACAAGTACTATAATCATCAATAAGTACCACCAAGTTCACCCATGAGGACTCAAGCCTCAATACCATACTCATTTGGGAATTAGGTTAATTAGATTGAGTATATTTAACATCTTTCAAGATTCATTATCTTTATTCCTCTTGTGTCGGTACGTGACACTCCGATCCCCTACTACTATGTGTCGATTCATGACACTCCGATCTCCTAATTCTACGTGCCGGTTCGTGACACCCGATCCCCTAATACTATGTGTCGGAATGTGACACTCCGATCCCCTAATTCTACGTGTCGATTCGTGACACCCGATCCCCTAATACTATGTGTCGGAACGTGACACTCCGATCCCCTAATTCTACGTGTTGGTTCGTGACACCCGATCCCCTAATACTATATGTCGGAACGTGACACTCCGATCCACTAATCTCATTCTATCAATTCATCAAGCCTTCTCTTATACCATGGCATCATCAATCTCATTACTTTAGTTCATCAAGCCTTCTTTTATACCAAGGCATCATCAATCTCATTACTTTAGTTCATCAAGCCTTCTTTTATACCAAGGCATCATCATTAACAAGTAGATTAGGTTTCTTTCAAGATTTAGGATTCCATAACTCATCATGCTTATTTTATCACAATTATATAATCAATTCATGCAAGCATACAATTAAGCATATAGAAGGTTTTACAATACTACCAATACATATCATTCGCTATTAAGAGTTTACTACGAATAGTATCAAAAACCATAACCTACCTCTACCGAAGATTCGTGATCAAGCAAGCAAATTCCCCAAGCTTTGCTATCCTCTTCGTTTCTCCTCTCTCGATTGTTTCTCTTTCCCTCTCTTTGTTCTTTCTATTTTTCTTATTCAAACCCTCTTTCTTTTACCCTAATTAGCATATCATTAAGTATAAAAGATGAGGAATAACCCACTAATTAACTTAAGGTTATCTCTTTTTAACCCCAAGAAATGAGTTATTAATATTAACCTACGAAATTTATAATTATAGCAGGAATAGTCCAAAACGCTCCCTTAAAACTTAAACAGAAATCCGACCCAGCCAGGGATTACGCAATTTGTGACGGTCCGTCATGGCTGTGACGGTCCGTCCTGCAGGTCCGTCGCAAAGTTCAAAGACTCAATTTCCTTGAAGAGTCTGTGACGGTCCGTCGTGCCCACGACGGTCCGTCCTGCAGGTCCGTCACAAAGTTCAGAGACTTAATTTCTGTAGAAGATGTGTGACGGTCCGTCGTGCCCACGGCGGTCCGTCCTGCTATTCCGTTACGAAGTTCAGAGAGTCGATTTCAGTACCCAAATTCCAGAATTCTAAGTGTTTTGGAACGAGACATCCTCGACGGTCCGTCGTGCCCATGACGGTTCGTCGTGGGTTCCGTCGACTCAGACAGTTTTTCCATAAATAAAATCTGCTGCTCAAAACGACTAAACAGTTCGTTACAATATACCTAAATACAATAAATTCACTAAATACTAATTATAAATGTATTCATAAAATTTTGAATATAAAAGTTTATTCATGTCTTTTTCTCGTTGTATTTTTGCATATGCTTTTTATTTTTTATTTATTTATACGCTAATACAGTTTTAATTACAATAACTAATAAGAAAAATGTATTGCTTGTACAATTAGCATATGAATATTTTGAATTCAAATTGGTGTTTTCTATTTATAACTTAAAGTATTAATATATTAAGGATACAAGTATTTATGAAATTTAATGTATTAATACATCAAACAAGCTAAAGTTGTACAATTTTAGCATATGAATACAATAATTTGAAAAATGGATACACTATTGTTAACCAAAAAAATGAATACACCAATGTACTATAATATGAATACATTGTTGTTAAATAAGAAAATGGGAAAACAATAGAATGTGTATGTATTCGATTGTGTAAAAATTTGAAAAACCCACAAAACGTTGATCTATTTTTCGTGAAGTTTTAAATAATACTTGAGGTTTGATATTAACTTAGGTATTTATTTATAAAAATCTAGTATGATGTATCCAACTATACTTGTATTGCCTAATCAAATTGGATAAATTACTTATGTATCCAAATATACTTGTATTCACAAATTATCATTTTATTAATATTACAATACAATTATCTATGTATATAAGTACTATACTATATGTAAATTTGACAAACAACAAAATTCTCTCTCTACACTCTCTGCTAACAACGATAACCTAACGGTTCGCTGAAATGTGGATATTCCCTACGCTCCATCTCATATATCATCGGGGATACCCGATCTCTCATATGTTCACGGAAATGGATCCAACATTAAATGTGACACTCTTCACAAGGGTATATACAATTTCGTCATGGAAAGAAAAGTATAAAACAATATAATTTTCATGAAAAAACAATTTCAATCAAAATCCTATAAAATAGATGAAAATAGATATATAAATAAAATTTTCATAAAAATTCGAGGAGAAAAATCAGTTAGAAAATATCTTATAATGAATTCATGTCACAAAAATCGCTCCTAGAATCATATAAAAAGATCTTGAATTGGAAGAAATTTAGGAGGGAAAATACAAAAAAAATATGTAATATAGGGATATTGATGAAAGAAAAGATATTAATGAGGACATAATTAATTATGAGTGGAATAATAACTTTTCTATTTAATATTTATTTGTATTTAATAAATACAAAAAACTGATTATTGGTATATAAGTAACTTTGCTATTTACTATATAATTATATCCATATAATAAAACAACTAAATTATAACTATTTTATTTAAATGTATATTGATGTTTGCTATATTATGTAGTTTTTTTATCCCTGGACTATATATTCTTAGACAAAGGTTATCCATAGTCACAAAACTTTGTTTGGCTTTCAAAAGTCATTTAACGTATTGTCAAGTTAACTTCTATTATCAAAATTTCAAAAATTTAATTTTTGCTTCTTATTTAATGATATGGCAATTGTAAATTCATTTTTTTGTAGGATAATAATCATAAAAGCTAACTTGACAAAGTTGAAGGACTTTTTTAAGATAAACAAATTTTGAGTGACTATGAAAACTAAGGGGCGTTTGATAGTTGTATAAAACAAATTTTATCTATGTATTAGAGTTTGTATAATTTTTATTTCTTCATATATTAAAGTCTGTATAACTTTTATCCATGTATTAGAGTTCGTATAACGTATACGTCATTTTATAGGTTGATAAGAAAAGAGTTACTCATGTATATAATTAACACGACGTTTGGTAGGTGACTAAGAAAAATGTCATTCATGTATATAATTAATACAACGTTTGGCGGATGGATAAAAAAAAATTATTCACGTATAAAAATTAATAGAATGTTTGGTTGACAATTTTGAAATTCTCATAGCTAATACGTGTATAAGTTATGAAAAAACTTGTGCATAACTAATACATGAATAAAAATTTAAGATGACAATATTACCCTTATTACTCCAACGTGACTAATTATTTCTTCTTCTACATAATTAAAGAAATATTTTAACTTATATACAAAGTTAAAAAAAGAAAAGGATATAATTATAAGGACATGTTTTAATTTAAAAATATATAGTTTTACTAATTTTTAATATAAAAAAACAAACATCTAGAGGAATACTTCATGCCTAAAATCCATATAATTCAACCATGCATAACTAATACTTGTATAATGAATAAGCGCATAACTAATATCTACATTACTAATATTTACATAATCAATATCTACTTTATTATGCCTGCATAACTAATATACACATTATCAGTTCCTGTATAAATCTACCCACTTACCAAGTACCAAACAACCCCTAATGTTATTCACAGTTTGGGTGAAATCGAACCAAATCAATTAGTTGGGTATTATTTGGTTTTGATTTTGTTCAAAAAAAAAAATTGAAGAGATTTACCGAACCAACAAATTATATACAAATATTTTATAATCAGATATTTTTTTAAATTTAGTGGGGATTTAATATAATTAACTTGGCAGCATGATTCAGTTTTCTGCTCTTCCCATTTTGCTTTTATTTTCTCCACTGTCACCAAAGGCTCAATTGAAAGGAAAAGTTACATTATGACAATGATGTTGGCAAGTGTCTGCTTGCTAATAAATTGTTTTTCTATTCCCCACCTTATTTTTTATTTTATTTTCATTTATGATTAAAGTCGAGCCAAAATTGACAAATATATATGATATTTACTTTAGTTTTAATAATTTATGGACCGATTATACTGGTTTAACATGGAGTCCATTTTCAAACCTCAAACCCCTCAGGAAATCATAAAGATTTTGAGACTGTTTACAGCTCAAGCATAAAAATGTGTAGATCAGATTTTGCATCCTGAAGTCATTGTCAAAGTTCCCATTGAAACGTCTAAGTTTAATACTTCCCTTATTTAATGACTTCTAAATTATAGTTTAGTGACTTTTGTGTAATAAATTAATTAAATTATCCATCAGATTACCCCTCATGAAAATTGTAAGTCAATAGCAGTACAACTAATATCATTGAACTAATAACTGGGAGGAAATACTTGAGCTAATTCAATCAAAGACTTGATCTCATCATAAATGAGAATAAGAGAACACTTCTCAACCTAGCACACAATGCCCAACGATATTTCATCGAAGAAGATGAGAAACGTTTAGGGAAAGGATGCACGTAACTCAGCCTACTCCTCGGTGTCTTTACCATTGTCCTTTGGCAAATCCTGAGCAGTATCTTCTTCATTGTTATCAGGCTTGACATCTTCAGCCTCTTTTGTTTCTTCGGAGGCATCCTGAAGCTGTAGGTAGTTCCACAAACAAAAATCAGAATTACTTTGCAATTTAAAGTAAAACAACTGCTCTCTCCGTCCAATTTTATATGGCACTCATTACATTTTAGATGCTTGACACCCTTTTACCAACAACTAGAATTTTCACAAATTATAAAGCTCATATTCTTAACTTTGATGAAACATTCTCTATGAACCCAAAGTTTTTCAACCATTACTTCGATATTTCTCTACTACTTCTACAAGTATTACACATTAGTCAAATTAATATGTTAAAATCTATGGATGGTCACTGACAGAAAATGGAAGGAAGAAGTATAATGTTAATGTTATCAGGAATTCAGGATGGACTCAGTGGAATCCATAATTCAAAGAGTTACTCCCTCCGTTTCATATTACTTGACTCTTGTTGACCTGACAAATCCCTTTTGAAAACTTTAAAATACAGTTGTATGTTATTAAACTAACGTTATTAATGATGCTTTGAAGCTCCAAATTTGTCTACTACTTTATCTAGTTTTTATACTAAGGCTATAACGAAAAGAAAGTAATAAAACTCTATTGATTTAATAAAATGGACAAATAAAATGGAAAATCCATTTTTAGTATTGGGGCAAGGTAAAATGAAACAACGGGGGAGTAAAAAGCATAAGATAACTCACCCCTAAGTTTCTTAAGCTGTTAGTAACATCTTCCTGCTGTTGCTGAAGAGTTGTTTTTAACTCTTGAAATTCCTGGTTAAAAAATGATATGATTTATTAAATACAAAATTGAATCTCAAAAGATCATGAAAAATATACTGACTAGAGCATTGCTCACAGATCTAAGTTGATCCACTTCAACATTCAATGATTTCTTGAGATCCGACAGTTCCTGGTAGAAGGGAGGAAAAACAGAAACTTCTAAGTTGCTGAATAAGATTAAGACGTACAAGGATTTCATGTATAAAAGTCGAAATAGACTGAGAACAAATGTTATTTGAGAGGAGCCTTCTTCCATTTACCAAGCAGATTTTTGAGCCTTGCTTGAATGCTGCTAGAGGGGGGTGGGGTAGGGCTGTTTTTGGGCTTTGCCTCTCTTTTATTGGTCAGATACATCTCAAATGAATGAGCAAAGAAAAATATAGTCCGCCCATCTCCAAGACTCCAATCAATTGAATCAGTTGCGATTGATAGGGATAAAGTTTTTGGCTTTATTATAACGAAATTTCACCAACTACGAGTATCTTATATCCTTGTTTCTGTTGTTATATTGATCTTTCTCCTAGCCTGTGTTTCCTCCTTTCACAAATTTCTAGTCTCACATTGATATTTCTAAATGCAACTGCTAATCCAATCATCTCACATTTCCAGGAAAAAGCTATCAGGTGTTTTAGCTCTCCAAGAATACACAAATTTTGTAGGCCGACTGAAATCCGTCAGTTTTTTAAATTGCAATACAACCTTTTCAACCAGAATTTGTTTAAAATGTCAAACGAAAGATTCTCATCGGCAACTCCATACTTCTACTGCACTTACCAAACTAGCAACTTTTCTAAATCCAGGAAGATAGAAGTAAAGCTTCACATACACTCAGGAGTGAACTTAAATGTTAAAAATGGGGCCGTGACCCAGTGGTCTCTGTTAAACTAGGTATTTTATGTATTTTCTAAAATTGGTATACTTGACACCTATGCAACAAGAAGGCGAATTGGTGCACTAGGTGGAACTTTGAGTTATTTATATAGAGGACAAGAGATCAATATTATGCAATGTTTTCTCTTTTTTTTAGTTTAGTGGTGCGCCCATATTCTGAAAATCCTAAAATTCACCTCTGCATACACTAGAGAAAACCAAGAAACAAACCAACTATCACTGTCTACCAACTCCAAAGTTGGACCTCATGATTTGTCAAAACTATTAAGTATGAATCATATGTACACAGTAAATTGATTTACTTCACACTAAGTCTGTTAAATCCATTAACAGCTAATGAAAACGAAAGAAGGATGCACTTACATCTCGATAGACCTTTACTTGGCCATCCAACTTATATCTCCAGCTTTGGAGATCCTAGACATCAAAGAAGCCAAATAGTAAACTACCATCAACAGCAACAACAAAAAATAGACAGACTCTAGCGATGCTAGTAACATGAGCTTACTGTTTTCAAGCTCTGAATCCTATTGAGCAGCTCTTGCCTTGACTCAGTCAA
This sequence comes from Solanum corneliomulleri, assembly GCA_027704805.1. NCBI lineage: Eukaryota > Viridiplantae > Streptophyta > Magnoliopsida > Solanales > Solanaceae > Solanum > Solanum corneliomulleri. Next base: position 64,132,577 of record JAKWIY010003052.1, on the reverse strand, counting down.
TTCCTATCAGTAAAAACATAACAGAAATCAATAGCCAAACCCCAACCTTCTACATAAATGGAACAGAAAATATGTACCTTAATTTTGGAGCTAGCCGGCACCACATTCTCCTTCTTCTACCAAATACGGATCAACAAAAAAACAATTAGGTAAATACCCAGTTCAGATTTCAAACAAACAAAGCAGTCCATGAAAAAGACGTCAATTTAATGCTAATTCAAAAGAAAAAATCTCAAGAAACAAACAACCCATTTTGCATATGAAACCATAAAAGGATAAAGCAGACAGCAAATCAGAAAATACCCAGTTCAGATTTCAAACAAACAAAGCAACCCCATGAAAAAGACGACACTTGGATGGCTAATTAACAAAATTTTCTCAAGATAAAAACAACCCATTTCGCATATCAAATCATAAAGGGTTAAGCAGACAGCAAATCAGAGAATACCCAGTTCAGATTTCAAACAAACAGAGCAACCCCATGAAAAAAGACGACATTTTGACGCTAATTAAACGAATATCTCTCAAGAAATAAACAACCCATTTCGCATATCAAACCATAAAAGAATAAAGCAAACAGCAAATCAGAAAATACCCAGTCAGAATTTCAAACTAGAAAAAATTAATCCAATAAGTTTGATGTTAGAAAACAGAGAAAACTGAGAAAACAAGAAAAACCCATTTCACATATGAACTAGAGAAAGTTGAAGGATGTACTGCAGAGAGTGGAGAAGTAGCAGAAGCAGGAACAGGTAGAGTAGAATCGGGGTTTGCCATCAACAAATAGGAATTTAAGATTAGTTTCCAATTGTTTAGAGACCTTGAACCAGAACCAAAGAGAGAAGTAAAAGGGCACAAGAAATTGAAAATTAGTCAATGGAGGAGGATCTGATTGTGGATGTGAGTTGGGCGGGCGATTTTATGGATTGACAAAATTTGAATTTGGGGAAGGTGAGGTCTCTAGTGTGAAATAAGGTTTATGTTTTTTTTTTTTTGCAAATAAAACACAAATTACAAAGTTTCGTCGGCAGGCACCTCTGTAGAATACTCGTATTCAATATTCGTCCCTTCCTTGTCAACATTACCGTAGTTTGATAGAGCATATAAAATAATATAAAATAAATGTTAAATAGAATATATTAGTAAGATTTGCATTACTAATATATATATAGTAGTTTTTTTAATATTAATTTTATATAGATTATTTTTATATATTGCTTGGTTCGATACATTGAAAAAAATGCATTGTATTACAAAAATTATAACAAAGATATTAGCAATACATACATTAACACACACTAGATATACTTGAATTAAAAAAGAGTATCAAACAAGATATTAATAACACACAAAGCTAAATGCATGCATTATTTTCTAGCTAACGAAAAGTTGGGATTCACCTAGCCCTATGACAAAATACTGTCGACCATTACGAGCGATAGCGAAGCCAAGCCAAGCCGTATAGTCTGAATCAAAGAAGGTAAGCATTTTGTAATCATTTCAAGTTTTTCAGCCTGTCCATTTTCTTTGTATAATGAATGCTAAAATTCTCTCACCAACCAAGCTATCACAATCTGATTTGATAGAGAAAGGTACTTGGTGATTAGTAGCTGGTTCAGCATGAGCAATTTGATCTTATTGACTTGCTTATTCAACCAATTTGAGTAGACCCCGTTCAAGCTCATCTTGCATACAAATCCTGAGGGTCCCAAGTCATGCATCCACCAAGAACATTTCTTGCCTAAAGTGTAAAACTTCATATTGTAGGGTGTTTCCACTATATAAGAAAAATTGGAATTTGATCTTTGAAATAGGAGAGGGAGAAAAAAGTTCATCCTAGCCATGAAAGTAGATCGAAAATACATAAAATTCCCTTAAACTTGGTTGGATAACTTACTTTAGCACTTAAACTATATGAGTGTTTACATATTCCCCCTTAACATCTTTAAAGTGCATTAAATGTCACCCTAAGAGATGACGTAGCAAAGAGAGTGAGTTCACTCACCTAGTAGCGTGTGAAGGAATTAATTTTTTTTTTTATAAAATCACACACATGTCATTTTTTATAGGTCAATCAATATATATTAATATTTTAAATATTATTTTCTTAATATATTAACTTTTATTAAACTATATGAATTTTCTTATTGGCTCACAAAAGTTTTAATTTTTTTTTATCTTTATGTTATTGTCTTTCCCGAAAACTTCTTCTCCCTTGAAGTATCCTTTTTTCCTCCATCTTCCTCTTCAACTCCATCAACTACTTCAATTTCACCATTTCTTTAGTAATCCAAAAACTCAACAACAACATCTTATTATTGATGTTAATTTCACATATATAAATTTTATCGATTCTCATCGGAGCAAAACAAAATCTTATTGGTTCACCGAATAAGATGAAGAAAGGAAGAAAAACAGGATATATGGTAGAGCTCATTGAAAAATATGAAGAGGAAATAATGATTAGATAAGGACCAAAAATGATAAAGAAGAAGGAAGAAGTGAAGGGGGTGGGTGGGGGCTGAGTATGGGGGAAATAAAAAGGGGTGGGTGGAGGCTAGGTATGGGGGTATAAAAATGGATCCATATTTTAAACTTTAGTTTTAAAAATGTATTTATAATTAATTATTTAAAGCATTGAATCTTTTTTTATAAAAATAATTAATAAAAGAAATTAAGTAATGATGTGGTGCTGACATGACTATGATGTGATAAGTACTCAGAGTGGTATTCACTTGATGTTAAGGGGGTATTAAAACACCCATATAGTTTAAGTGATAAAATAAATTATCTGACCAAGTTCAGATTTTTTAAAAATATATATTTTCTCTTTTGTGAATACACTATATCAAACGATCCCTTAAGGTACATTGTGCGATACAAAATCACAATTTAAAATTAATAAAAGTTATATAAAAAGCAAAACACGTGATATCTTCTTTTATACATAACTATGGGTTGTATGACATGAAGATTAATAATGTAAAAATTAATAATGCAGAGTGCTCTTATTGAGTATATGATTCATTGCTTCTCATATAATCTTGTGTTCATTATAAGAAAAGTGTGAATTATATAAGATTTTTCTAAAATTTATGTATGAAAATTCGTAAGAAAATAAATATTTCGAGGATTTTCCTGTTAAAAAAATCCAAAAGTCATATGTTATATGTGTAACACATCTGGTAACTCCAATTAACTAGGAATAAGCTAAGAAATAAAAAATAAACACTTTTGTAAAGAAAGGGAAAAATCTAGAAATTTTCTAAGTTTAAAAAGAGAGTTTTGGTCATTTTCAAACGGTCATAGCTTCTAACTCATGAGGAGTTAGAGTCAATTCTTTATATGGTTAGAAAACCCTTGAGAATATCTTTCCAACGGCACAAAGTTTTCTCGATTCCAATGTCATATGCAGGAGATATGTCTTTCGAAAGTTAGACAGTTGGATTGAGGATCCAAATTTTAGTAAGGGTACTAGTCTTTTCACCCTACTATTCCCTAATTCGTTTCAAGAGTTTATTATGAGTAAAAATAAGCCTTAAGTCAGTTTTAGAAAATCAATTCACACTTAGGGATCGGGAAAAAAGAGAAGAGAAGGAGAAAGGAGAAAAAACCAAGAGTTCATCAAGAACGTCAAGATCTTCGAGTGAAATTTGTCGGGGGTGATCCCTACTAAGGTATTTTGAGATCTTTATGTGTTGGTACAGTTCACCCACACACCAATTTGTTTGATTCAGCGAGTTTTGAATAAATTAAATGATGAATATTGAAGTTCTTGATGGACAATTGTTGAAACCTTGTTGGTTGAGTTGTAGCATACCCTTAGTTTATTTGATTCGTGTTTTCGGGTTGTGTTCTGAGTCAAATTTATTGGGTATTGAGGGTATTAATGATTCTCAGTGTTTAAAGAAAGATCCATGGAAGATTAGAAGGTTTAGAGATGAAAAACGGAGAAGAAAAGTTGGAATTGCCGTCTGACAGACCCTAGGGTGCCACGCCTGCCAAAGCCCCTTAGGGTAGGCTCTGTCTGACAGGCCCAAACGCGCCACACCAGCTAGAGTGCCTCAAACCAAAGTCTATCCATCAGGCTCTGGCGCTCCGCGCCTCTCAGAGTGTCAAGGTCACCTAGAGACCTCGTTCTTTTCCTATCTTTTCGTACTAGTTCCTAAGTGATTTACGCACGTTCCTTAGTTTATTCCAACACTCTAAGGTACATCTAAACATCATGAAATCATCCTTAAACATGAGATCATGACCCTTGAATCCATAATCCAATTCAAGGAAAGTTATGATCAAAGTTAAAGGAGTTAAGAGTCTAGTCTAAAATTTAAGAAGCAAGTCAAAGTGAGTTCCTAAAGTTTCCAAGAGTCTTTAAAAAACATTTTTATTCTTTGTTTTAAGACTGAAATTACTATTTAATCAAGAGTAAAGAGTTGAGTTCATTCTCAAAAGTTATAAGGGGACTAAGTAATCCTTAAGAGTGATAAATATTTTCACATTTAAACAAGTAAAGAGACTTCGGGCTAGTTTTCCGACAGAAGTAATAACTTTTTAAAATGAAGACAGCAGGAAAACTATGATTTCCAAGAGAGCTTTTAAAGCTAAGTTTTAAGCATTAATCTCAAACCACAGAATCCGTATGTTTAAAAAGTATAAGAGCCAGTATATTTTTTAGAGTAGTATTGAACATCGATGTGGGAATGCAAGTTCATTTTAACTCAAGTCTCCATGAAAATCATGTAGTCAATCATGGGTAAAAGAGGGTCATACTTTTTTTAGATGAACCCTTTTAACTGTATACTAGTGGGTCCATTAGGCAGTTCAGGTTCTATACTCTGGCAAAATTAGAATGGCCGGACAGCGTGCGTCCAGTAACGTTGTATCATCACTCTAGCTCTTAAGTGATGGTTGTCGGTTAGAGAAGCTCCCATAGAAGTTATTGTATTTTAATATACATCACATATTTATATTTTTACATACATCTCAAAGATTATTTGTATCCTTGTGTACATTCAGAGTTTTCAGCATGTTGTCAGTTAGTTCTTTATATTGCACATTACTTTTAAATTGCATTATATTGAAATGAATAATTATTCATGAGTTGAACAGAGTCATGGTAACTGTTCCTTCTTACTCGTTTTCCAGCTTAATTGTTGTTTTAGTATTCCAACTCGCATATTTCTACATTCAATGTGCTGGCGTTAGTTGGCCTGCATCATTTTATGATACATACGCAGGTAACCAGGATCAAAATTTAGCACATCGTTGATCTAGTTTGAACACTCAGAGTTAGTGGTGAGTCTTTTTCCATTCCTTAGGACTCTTTTATTGTTTTTCATGTTTTCATTTGTAGATTGTTGTGGGAATTGTCCCAACATTTACCTTAGTATCATAGAGGCTTCATAGACAGATAGTCAGTCAGATAGTTCAGTTTGAGTGTCTATATATTTACAAGATATTTCATGTTCAGACTAAAGTTCCATTTTGGCTAAGATATTTATATTAATGTTATTTATGAGATGTTCCTCGTTTCACACTGAGTTAAGTCTTCTACTAAGTTAAGTAAGTCAGACAAAGGGTTCGCTCAAGGTCATCAATGGTCATTGGGTTCTGGCCACGTCCATGGTGTAGGTTCGGGGCGTGAAAATATGCCCAAATTATTAAGAACATATTTTTACACTTCATAAATAGACAATTGGCAAATGGGTTTAAGACCATATTTGTCGATTTAAGAAATTATTATGAAGTGTTTATGACTTATAATCTTATTTGAGAAGTGTAATAAACCTTATCAGATACCCTCAAATTGAAAAAGAAGCTAGTGGCATTATAACTAGTGGTTACAAATGGGTGGATTCGATCAAATTTGAACGAATCGAAAATGGATCGACATAAATGAGTAATATTTCAACCCGTTCATATTTGATATGGATAAAAATGGATTGGATAAGAAATGGGTTTGTAAAATACTAGTTTTCCCATATTTACTTATATTTTTGTGTGTGAATGGTGTACTATATTTAAGAATTCAACGTGGAAAAAATATTTTAGTCCTTTTTTATATGAAAAATATTGAATATACTTTATTTAGTTGTATTATATCATAAATGTAAAAAAAATCCTATAACTTTGTATGCATTTAAAGTTTCAATCCTGAAATACAATAAACACGAAAGAAAAATTGCAATCTAACAATAGTATTTGTATTTGAATTTATGTGAATGTTACAATTTTTATAAAATCTTTAAGAAGCTATATGTAATCCTCTGATTCTTCTCTTCACGGATGTTCTTGATTTGATGGAATACGTGCGGCTCAATACTTGGAGCAAAGAATTCTTTGTATGTGAAAGACTTGTGGATTACCACTGAAGAGAACATACGTATTTCTCTCAATGTCATCTTTTTTTTTCTTTTCTTTTGGTGTTATGAAATCTCTTTATATAGGCTTGAGTTAAAGGTTTTGGAAGTATTTTGATCTTCAAGTAATCTTAGAGAACATTAGGTTTGAAGAGCATGAGTTGAGCTCGTCTTGTCAACTTAATGGACTAACCCAAATGTAATTAGGACTTTATTTAAGTCATATATTTTGACTTAAATATTAATCCGATTTTACTAACCAATAATTTGACTTGGTCAATATATCATGAATTTATGGATAAATCCAAAATTTAATATGAGTTTATCAATAAAATTTCACTGTCTACAAATGTCCCCTGCTTCGAGCCTTGTTGCGGTGCTAGACTTGTGAACCTTTAAAGACAAGACTTGAAGTATTCGTGAAATATTCTTTTTTTATGGAGTCTTTAAAAACTTTCCATGTTTGATTCCGATGGAAAATTTTCATAACTACTTGATTCCAATGGAATTTTTCATAGTTTGATTTCTATAAAAACTTACCATAAAAAAATTTCCATAATTTTATTTTAAATATAATTTTTCTATAATTTGTAGAAACACAATTTTAATATTTTTGGTTATCTTTAAATACATATGCTCTTACAATGCTTGATTGTCAACTTGAGGCATACCAAAGTCCAAACTCAATTTTCGTCATTTTTTTTCAACACAACACTCTTCCGATAGAAAATTCATTACTTGTTGTAGAAACATCGAAATCATGATTCGTTTGTTGTTACAGAAATTAGGCTCAGAGGACTAAGTCATAACCGAAATTTAAAATGAAAAACCTTCTAAATTGAAGGAAATTGATTTCTGAAGTTTGCTATCAAATCTGAATTCTTCTTTTGTAAGCTCTATGCAGTCTCACCGAAACATCTCTGTTCGCAACAAATTTTCGTAAGCGTGGAAAATTAACTGCAAGCAAAATAAATAAAAGAAAAATGTGATTTTATCAATGAATCGTTGTGAGTAAAATTTCGTTGTTCTCTTGATTCTCTCTCCTAAGTTTATCCGCGGTTTGAGGGCCTTCAGTAGCGTATTTCTCGAATGTAGGATGATGTAGACCTCCTTGAGATGTTGTCAATCCCCGGGATGTCAGAAAGCGATTCGTCGTTGTAAGTCGATCTCCGGGAAGAACTCCGTTGATCACTCCTTCAAAGAACTATCAATGTTGATGTTGTAGTTTTCTTCAATTTGCTAAATGCTTGTTGAAGAGTTTTTTTTTTCGATCCTCTTGAATGTCATGTTCATCCCCTATTTATAGTTGTAGGTGGTGGACAAGGTTGCATATGATTGGTCAAAGGATATCATTTTGACACTTGGCATGCTGTAATTGATTCTGGCACTTGACTGGGACTAACAACTCATTTGGACATGTGGCATCACCTTGTTGGTTTCGGATGCCTAGTCACCGTGACACATGGCATGAGTTTGGGCTTCAAGGTGAAATGGACCTTGGATTTCAACTTTAATAAAATGAACTCATTTATTTGTAAAGCCCAAATTAATCATTCAGCCCAAATGAACATGGATTTAAATCAAATTTTGTATGAATTTGATCCAATTACAATTTATGTGTCTACAAATGCCCCTTATTTTGAGACTTGTCGACATTTAGGCTTGTCGAATTTTGGCGACAAGACTCGAAGTATTCATGAATGTGTTTTCATTTTTTTAGTCTTGTGGACGTTTAGGATTGCCGAATTTGACGACGAGAGTTGAAGTCTTCATGAATGCATTGTTGAGGCTTCAAGAGTATGTGTTTCTTGTCGTCGTACTATAACTAGACCACCACAAATGATTTCCTTGTAGTGATCTCAATCATTTTTTTTAAAAAAAAACCTTCTTGCTCGACAACCACATGGACCCTCTATATCAATTTCAAATAAATAGGTCTAGTGGGTAGTAACATTTTTTATGTCTGATCTTCCTTGTAAGGTGGGGAAAAAAAAGATCAAGAAAATTGATTGGATTTTGTTACAAATAAAAAGAATATAAACTTCCCTTTATCCAAGTCAATGAAGATAATATTCTTTCCTTAACTCTTTGGTTTATCCTTCCATATTGGTATGACTTCGAAATGGAAATGAAATATTTCAATCCAAATCAGATTTTTAATTTCCAAATTCACCTAACTATGCCTTGTGGCAGAATTAGAAGTTATTCACAAGAATCCCCATATAATCCCTTCCAATGCATAAAGAATTTCATCATACAAAAATTCAAAATGCTACAAGCAAGTTAGCCGAGTGTATTGAACTCTTAAAGTGCGACGTCTTTCTTTCAAATCGATAGACGTAACTTTCCTCATATCTCGAAAGAAACTTCAAGCAAGGTGTTCTTGCTACTTTCTCAGGTAAAATAGGATTTTTTTTTTGCAGTAACCCGTTTTTATGCTTCAGCTTTGCGCGCCTGTAGTGTAAAATCCATATCTAATTGTAGAAAAGTTGAAATTGCAACCCGTTTGATTTTTCCAAAACTAGAAACACGAGACTATCTTTTAGAAAAAAGAGTGCAACCAAACTTTTAATCCATCGCTGCAGTTTTTATCTTCAATGTAAGACCTGCTTGAGATTGACAGATTTGCGCATCCGTAGTATAAAATTCATTTCTAATTGTAGAAAAATCGAAATTGCAAGCCGCTTGATTTACTAGAAACATGGGGCTATAACGTAGAAATAAAATTGCAGCCAAACTTTCAATACATTGCTTCAGTTTTTATCTTCAATGTTGCACCTGCTTTAGATTGACAGATTTGTGCGTCCGTAGTAAAAAATTTATTTCTAATTGTAAAAATATCGAAACCGCAAGGCTTTTGGTTTTTCCAAAACTAGAAACATGGCACTACGACATATAAAATATTTGTAGCCAAATTCTTTTTCAATTGCTACAGTTTTGATATTCAAGTTTGAACCCGTTTCTGATGGTGAGATCTTTTTGTCTTTTGATTACTCCAATCGTGTTTTCGCCAACGTAACCTTTTTTTTTTTTCAGAGCCTCAGTGCGCGATCTTGGTTTCCAGCAACGACAATGGACTTTAGTGATCGAGATGCGTTGTACCCTTGCCTTGAAATCATTGATAACAAGCAACATGCGCGCGCCAAAGTTCTCACTTTGAAAGTTCATCCTCCGGTGATCGGTGCCTTCCCACTCAACTCATTAGGAACATGCTGGATACGTCTCATCATCTCCCGAAGTGGTTGTCCACAGAAATGAAGGATGTTACGGACAATTTCTCCGGCAAGGTCACAACTGAAAAAGTTCTCATTTTGAGGTCTTCTAATCATTAAAACGTTGTTATTGCCGTCCCTCCTCGTCGCGATGAACATCTTAGCAGTTGGCGTGTTCCTTCTTCTGGGTTTGGAGAGGTCCGCTATACGTCTGGCTATTGGGAGTGGGTAGAGGATGTGATTGCTCGCTGCAAGGAGACTCTAGATAACATCAAAACTTATGATGCTATCTTTGGTTCGATGTTCACATACGATCACAACGAAAATCTTCTCCAGGCCTTCTGCGAGAACTGGCGTCCATCCACTAATACGGTCTCTACCTTCGTAGGAGAGTTGTCTATTTCTTTATGGGATTTGAGAACCATTATAGCTCTTCCTGTTCATGGTTCATTTGATGATGAAGTTGTACCCTCGGCTAAGGAGTTGGCACATGTAGATGATCAAGGGAAGTATTTTCTCCCAAGAAGTTGTTCCTTCTTGTTTTCAGCATTCTATCGACTTACCAAAAGTGCCATCGATGAAGTCTCTTTTCGAGAACGGACAAAGTTTTGGTTTATGGGGACAAAAAAATATGTCGAGCCTTCACCAAAGACATCTAAGAATCGTACAAAACCAAGGATGAATCATGATCCTTCTAGAAATATTGACATGAGCTTTTTGCCTCAAACTGAAAAGGAGAATGCTCCTTTTGTCAAGCTAGGCGTAAAAGAATCCTTCAGAGATGAGACTTATATGGCAGCTTTTCTCGTATGTTGGCTTTGCAAGTTTGTTCTTCCTGGCAAGAAAGCTGATTGTATTCATGCTAGTGTCTTAAAAGTTGCAAGCTTGATGGCTCATGGAGAAATATTTTCTTTGGCAGTGCCGGTCCTATCAAGCATCTATCGCGGCATTAAGGATATATCTACTTCTTCAAACTTAGGTGCTTGTGATACATTACTGCCCGTCCATTATGTATATGGGTGGACAGGTGAGTATTTTGAGACTTACTTCCGTGTTACTCATCCTCAAGATGTACATCATATGTAAAAATCATGGCCAATAGCTTTCCTAATTAGCATAGATGTAGTCAGTCAGCCTGAATTCTGAAACTATGAGTTTCTTATTTCACTGTGACGAAACTTCTAATGTTCATCTTGATTGGCTAAATTCAAATACATTGTTTATCATTTTATCAGTAATGATATTGCATTTGAGTCTGTGAACGACAATCCTGAAACCTTAGTGAAAGATAATTCTGCTATCGAAGAAGTCCAAACTTTGGAAATGATGTCATCTCCAATTGATAGAAAGATGGAGATAATGCTAGAGCATATCAGATACTGAGAATTCCTCACTTGCACCGAGTCTGCTTGCTGCTGATAAGACTATGCATCTAGTAGCAGTTCATGTAGATCAAGTCTCAAGTAAGAAATGTGCAACACACCATGTTGTCCAGGAGAAGTATTTCTCTCAAAATTGACCCACAAAAGTCGATGTCACGGGAGACTTTTGTCTTTCATACATGAGCAGCTTTAGGATAAGTTCATCTTATAGCAAGAAGGACCTTCTTATGGAAGTTTCACTTCATATAAAGGATTTCTGTCATGTATGCAAGTGGAGAAGAAGAAGTCATCACCCCTGTAAGGCTCTCTAGCAGAATTAGAAGACATGCAATTTCTCCCTGAAGATTCCGATGTCATGTCACTCTTGCATTGACAACTGAAATAAAAATTGTCTCTTGACCTTGGAGTGTTCGTACCATGATCTTTGTGGGTTTACCACTTCAACATAGAGCTTTGTTCCTAAAGGGTATCCAGTTTTGATGTTATAGGTAAAGATGCCCCTAATTTTGAGTAACTTACTGAAGCATCAGTGAATTACAAAAAATTATCTCCATCATAAAAAAAAACTCTAGTAGAATTGCAAGTCACTTGATCCAATGCTAAGGAACTCCTTGGCGAGCTTCTTCTCTTTTTTCTTTACTCATTTGACTGAGCTTAGAGTGATTACTCCAAGCGCCTACGTACCTCGGTGAAGAGGATCAAGTCATATCATAGTTTAAGATGATGAGTTTTTTTTCTTTTTTTGCTTCTTTTTTTTGGGTCGTACACAGTTTATACTCTTGCGGGGCCAGGATTAACATGCAGTTTATATACCTTAAGGAGTGTAGATGACTTTTATGGGAAGTATCGCTTCAAAAACTTGGCATTGATGGGACCAACTCTCACACTGTCTTGGTCTAAAATATTGTAAGCGCCACTTGAATATGCTTCCTTCACAACATACTGTCCGTCCCATTTTGATGTGAAATTGTCCCCGATGCGTTTGTTGAGGATAAGGGTCTCCATACTTCTAAGACCAAGTCTCCCACTTGAAATGATCGAGGTCACACTTTTTATTGAATTCTCTTGCAAGTCGAGCTTGATAACAGTCCAATTTTTGTTGCGCTTCCAATCTCTTTTCATCCAATGCTCTAACTCTGCTAGATGAAGTTGGGCGTTGCTTTCAATTGTAAGTCCTTTTTGGACTACTATTCGCAATGATGGAATTTGCTTCTCCAATGGAAGGACTACTTCTACGCCATACACCAACGAAAACGGCGTCGCTTGCGTAGCGGTTCTAAAGGTTGTACGATATGCCCACAAAGTTTCACCAACTCTCTCATGCCAGTCTCTTTTATTCTTTGCAACTGCTTTCTTCAATAGGTGACCAAGTGTTTTGTTATAAGCTTCAGCAAGACCATTGACAGGTGCATTGTACATTGAAGATTTATGTTGCTTAAAACTGAACTTCTCACACAAACTACTCATAAGCTTATTGTTGAATGGTGTTCCATTATCAGTGACTATACATCATGGTATGCCATATCTAAAAATTATGTTTGATTTGATAAAATCAACAACATTTTCCTTCTTTACCTCTTTTAATGATACAACTTCAGCCCATCTAGAGAAATAGTCAGTGGCAGCCAAGATATACATTTGTCCTTTTCATGACTTTGGAAGAGGTCCAACAACATCAAGTCCCCATGCATAGAAGGGCCACGAGGCTATAGTCAGATGCAGAGCCTCTGGAGATTGATGATTGTATTTAGCGTGGAATTGACACGCTTGACACTTTTTGGCATGCTCTAAGCAGTCCATTACCATTGTCGGCCAATAGTGGCCCATTCTCTTGATGCGAAAATGAAGTTTAGACCCTGATTGGTGAGCTCCACATGTGCCAGAATATCCCTCTTCCTTTGTTTGTTGAGCTTCTTCTTTTTCAAGACACCGAAAGAATAGTCCCTCAACAGAATGAAGAAATAGTATTTCATCATGAAAGATGAATCGTGGTGCCCTTCTCTTAATGTTTGCACTTACTCGTGGATCCTCAGGCAGCCTTCCATGTTCAAGATACTCAATCAGTGGTTTCCTCCAATCTTCTTCTTCAGCCACCCCAATAGATATATGATGGCTTTCATCGATTTGAAGATCAAGACAACTAGGAACAACCCATCGATGACATACACGTACGTACCTTTTTTGTCTTATTTTCTCCAAGTGCCATTGTTGTAGCCAAGTTAGCCAAAGCATCTACCATGCGGTTTTCTTTTCTTGGGACTTGATTTAAGAACACTCGATCAAACCTTTCAAGTAAGAAAGTAGCATATTGGTGATATGACAAAAGATCTTCTTTCTTCACCTCATAACTCCTCGAGAGTTGATTGATGATCAATAGTGAGTCACCGTATACATCCAATTGAGGATTCTTCATATCTGATGCCATTTCAAGGCCTACAATCAAAGCTTGGTATTCTGCAACATTGTTGGAACATGTTTCACCTAGAACAAAGGAGAATGGTAAGATTAGTCCTTCTGGAGATATCAACACCACTCCTGACCCTGCTTCTTCTCGGCGGGCAGATCCATCAACGAACATTGTCCAAGATGGCAGCTCTTTAGTAAAACATGCGTCTTCATCAGGGAACTCATCTGAAGTTTCCCATTTTCCCGAAAGAGGATGATTAGCAAGGAGATTACCAAGTGCTTGCCCCTTCACAACTTTTTGAGGTGTGCATGAAAAAAAAAACATATTGATTAAACAATATAGACCACATTGCTAGACATCCTAAGAGAACTGGTCGAGTCATTACAAACTTCACGGGATCAGCCCGAGAAATTAGATTGACGGTGTAGGCTTCAAAATAATGCCTCAATTTCTTTATTTCATAAAACAATGCTAAGCACATCTTCTCGATAGGTGTATAATTCAACTCAGCCCCTATCAAAGTCTGACTCAAATAGTATAGTGCTTGTTCCTTCTTAGCTTCATTCTCTTGGGCAAGAAGTGCCCCAAGTGATCGGTCTCGCATGCAATGTATAGTATCAATGGCTTTCCAGGAGTTGGTGCCCCTAATACAGGTGAATTCAAGAAGTAGCTTTTGATGCTTTCAAAAGAATTTGGCATGATTGATCCAAGTGGAAATAAGCATCTTTCTTCATCAAATGATTGAAGGGCTGACATCGTCCAGCGAGGTTAGAAATGAACCTACGGATGAATGCCTAATTTCCTTGTAGACTCCAGAGGTCTCTCAAGTTCTTTGGCTCAGACATTTTTTGAATGAAATCAATCTTTGCAGGATCAACTTCAATTCCTCGGTGACGCACAATGAAGACAAGAAACTTTCCAGAGGTAACCCCAACTGCTCATTTGAGAGGATTCAACTTTAGGTCAAACTTCCTAACCTTTTAAAAATAATTCGAAGGTCTTCAAGATGGTGTTCCCTTTGCTTCGTCTTTACCACTAAGTCATCGACGTAACATTCCACCCTCTTATGAAGCATGTCATCAAATATGTTTTGCATTGCACGTTGATAGGTGGCCCCAACATTCTTTAGACCAAAGGGCATCACTTTGTGACAATAAATCCTTTTGGAGTTCAAAATGCAGTGTATTCTTCATATTTTGGAGACATTCTGATTTGATTATATCCAGAAGACCCATCCATAAATGACATAGCTTCATGCCCAGTTGTAGCATCAACCATGAGCTCAATGATTGGCAGAGGGAAGTCATCTTTTGGACGCCTTATTCAGATCTCGAAAATCAACACATACACATATTTGACCATTGTTGACCTCTGCTTCAATTTGTGTGACCAACTCCGGATGAAACACTCGTTGTGACTGCTTTATAGGATGTGTTCCCTTTTTGATCCCCAAATGATGAATAGCTATGCTGGGACTAAGGCCTGGCATTTCTTTGTACGACCAAGCAAAAATATCCTTAAACTCAACCAATAACTTAAAGTATTTCCTCTCTTCTTCTGGTGTAAGAATTGTGCTAATGAAGATTGGACGTGGATCTTCTATAGTGCCTAGATTTAGTTCCTTGAGGTCGTCTACGGTAGATTGTACGCCATCCTTCAATTGCGGGGGAGCCTCTTGGACATCATCATTTGCATCATCAACGTCTGGAACTTTTTCCACTGTTATATGATAGGATGATTGTGTCAAGTTTGAATCTTCTACCTCGTTTCTCATGAAGACTTTGATGGATTTATCTTCCTCCTTATTGGTTTCTCCATGAAATTGGTTGGTGACAATAATTGTGCTTCTTTTTGCCCTAAAAAAACCATCAGTGGTGATGGACAATACAATCTTTCTATTCATACGTGATGGGAAAACACTATGAATATCTTTGTCGTCAATTATATCACTAGAATCTTGATTTTCATGCTCTAGCAATCTCTTTTCGGATAATGGATTTCTTTTGGTTCCCAAGCAATGAAATACAGAGGTAATTGAGGTGGTGGAATATTCATCCACTTGTTTAGATGATCCTCTCTCGCCCTTGCAGCCCAATTTTTTTCAAATGCAGAGACACGAGGTGTCAATCTCCTAATGTGTTCAAACACCAAAGTCTGTCGTGGTGTTTTACCCTCCTTAGCTTCCTCTGTCTTTTCTGTAGAGGTGTAGTGGGATGAAGTAACTTCTTTCCCCTTCTTAGACGAAATTCGAAGAGGCTCTGGCAAGCTGAATCCTAACCCAAACTTAGGAGTTGTGACATGATATCCTTGCTTTCTTAACTGCATTTGAGATTTTATAATCCCGTGTATCTTTTCACCAATGAATTCACCCCTGAGTTCTTCTAATTTCGCTGGATTTGAGAAATCATAGCCCGATTTTTCAAACAATGTGAAGACCTTTTGATCAAAGTTCCCTTTTATCTAACCAACTTGGATATTGCCTTTAGAGGTCTCCAAAGCGACACATGGGATTTGTGCGACTGGGACAGTCATTTTCTCTTTCAAATCTTGGAGGGTTATGTGACTAAGTTCCTTCCTCGGTGGCTGGACTTGTTGAGTGCATTCTTCTAGCAGTGATTGTCCCTTTTTTCGATGTTCACGTGGAATATACCAAAAAATTGGTTGCTCATCATCCATATTAGTCTGCACGTCTCCTTTAGATAGTGAAAGCTTGATGGAAACCTCTTCCGTCCTCTTCTTAGACATCTTGATAGTAGCCCATTAAACTTTACTATCTTCGAAATCAATTGAGTCGGCTTCTTCATGTTTTTCCATATTTGATCTTCCAGAATCTAAGTAGAATTTTGCATCTGCAAAATATGACTCTGTCTCAGTGAAAGGATTGATGTCTGCATCAATTTTGACGACTTCACCATCTTTCATGTACTTCATGCATTGATGCAAAGTAGATAGCACCACTCCATTTTCATGAACCCAAGGACGTCCGAACAACAAGTTGTATGATGTTTTGGCATCTATGACATGAATTAAAGTGTTTGATTTCACATCGCCAATAGATAATCCTACACGAATCTTCCATGTGGATCGCTGTCCTCCTTGATTGAAACCTTGAATCGTCAGGTTACTTTTGGAAAATTCATCAATAGAGATACCAAGTTTTTTCAGAACAACTTTTGGCATGATATTGACTGCCGAACTACCATCAATTAGTATGCGATTGAGATGTTGCTCTTGAATAGACCCTACAACAAACAAGGGTCTATTATGTAGCTTAGACCCTAACAACAAGTCATCATCTGTGAAGGATATTGTAGAACAACATGGGGCACTTTTTCATCACTTGACGTTCTTGTGTTATTTGTTGGATTATGCCCACATTCGTTTCCCTTTGTTTCGTCTGTGCTGGAAATAACATGTGTTGCACCAATTTGACTACCACAAGAATTTTTTAGGAAAGAATTCATCCAATGTAATGGGCCTTCGAACCTTCTGCGATGAAAGACCATTGATCTTTCGAATAGTACAAGGCTTGACACTTTTTTATGGTTGTAGCTTATTCACATCGCTCCTTGTCGCTCTTGTCTTAGAAAGTCATATCCAAAGAACTGCTTGATGTCTCTGCTTCTTACGAGTAACCCAAGTCCAACCATCAACTTCATTTTCCTTGTGGTGTTTATCTCTAGTGAACCCTCAAGAGTTTTCCTTGGAACATCAACTTTAACAGGCGCTAAACTTCCAAATTGCAAAAAGGTGGCGTTTGGAATAGATGGTGACCTTGAGCACTTCTTTCGATTTGGTGCTACACTAGCATGATTTGCTTCCGCTGTTTCATCTTGGTCAATGATGATATTTCCTTCACTTACCAACATCATGATTTTCTCCTTCAAGATAAAACATTTACTTGTCGGGTGTGAAACTTACAATATCTAGGATGATCAACCTTATTGATCTCTTTAGGCCTCTTAGACTCAACAAGATAAATAACCTTCTTAGCCAATAATTCCTCAAGAATCATAGGTACATCTGAATCTAGAAATGGGTTGAACTTTGTCTCTAACTCCCTCAAGGTTGGGAGTCGCCTCTCCTCCCTTGGATATGACTTGGGGCTTCTTCCTCTTTTAGTTTACTCTTTGTGGTGACCTTTACAGAAGTTGCTTTTACCGCCATAGATTCGTTATCCTGGATCTTTGAGGTCATACCTTTGTTCAACTCCTTCTTTTTCTTCATTAAATCAGCAAAAGGAGATGTCTTCCCATTGCTTGCGATGCTAAACTCCATGTCATGCACTCGTGTAGCAAGTTCTTCAAAAGTTCGCGGCTTAATTCCATATAGTATGTATAAAAGTCCCCAATGCATACCCTGAATGCACATATCCACAGCAGATATTTCAGAATGACGATCTTTGCAATCTAGGCTCAACGATCTCCAACGATTGATATAATCCACCACAGGCTCGTCCTTTCTTTGCTTAGTGCAAGTAAACTCTATCATGCTTACATTTCGGCAAGTACTGTAGAAACGATTAAGAAATTCCTTATCAAGTTGCTCCCAACTATCAATGGACTCATGTTTCAGGTCAATATACCAGTCGAAGGCATTCCCTTTCATCGAACGAACAAATTGTTTTACCAAAAGGTCGTCATATGTTCCATCATTGCTACAAGTTTGAGCAAAGTGGGAAATATGCTGTCTTGGGTTCCCTTTGCCATCAAAATGTTGTAGCATTGGTGGTTGATAATTTGCTGGCATTGTAGACAATCAATCCGTATGGTATATGGCTTGGAGTAATACAAGGAACTTTGTGGTGTCCGCGATATTGAGCCCTGATAGTGTTCGTTATCATGTCTTGCTACTGTTGGATAGATAGTGCAGCAACTGAAGCAGATTGTTTCTCCTTTTGAAACTTGGACTTTGCTAGAGATTCCTCAACGTCCTTATTTCGTTGATAAAAACCAGTTTGACAAGTGGGAACGTGACTTGACTCTCCAGGCGTAAAGGTCTCCAACTTGTTCATAAGTTGAGCAGTATGAAGATTTTTGTCATCAACATATTTCTTCAAGGCCTCAATGTTTGCTCCATCATCGCAAACTTCTCGTCCATGTTAGTTGAGTCAGCCATCAAAGCATTGACATTCATTGAAGTTGGAGAATCCATTGAATCTTCCGAATCACCAAAGTTGGAGCAAATTTGAGAATAATCTCTGAAGAATACAAACGCAAGATTTCCCCTAGGTGTTGCACTTACGACCATCGTATGAGAATTTTCGCTTTTCATCGCCTCCAAAAAAGTGAAGTATTCAGATCCATCTAGCCCATTATTTTTGAACTTACACCAAGTAATAGAGCCAACATGACTGAGACCAGCAGACACGTCATCAGTAGACTCCTTGTTAGACAAATTACAACTCTTTCTGAACGTCATTGCAGTAGTAGCCTCTGTAGATTCTGATTTGCAAGAGAAAGAGATGAAGAGCAGAATTGTTTCCACTGGGTGTGCCAAATATGTTCGCAACAAATTTTCGTAAGCGTGGAAAATTAACTGCAAGTAAAATAAATAAAAGAAAATGTGATTTTATTAATGAATCGTTGTGAGTACAATTTTGTTGTTCTCTTAATTCTCTCTCCTATGTTTATCCGCGGTTCGAGGGCCTTCAGTAGCGTATTTCTCGAATGTAGGATGATGTAGACCTCCTTGAGATGCTGTCAATCTCCGGGACGTCAGAAAGCGATTAGTCGTTGTAAGTCGATCTCCAGGAAGAACTCCGTTGATCACTCCTTCGAAGATTTATCGATGTTGATGTTGTAGTTTTCTCCAATTTGTTGAATGCTTGTTGAAGAGTTTTTTACGATCCTCTTGAATGTCATGTTCATACCCTATTTATAGTTGTAGGGGGTGGATAAGGTTGCATATGTTGAAATTGGTTCTTGCACTTGACTGGGACTAACACCTCATTTGGACATGTGGCTTCACCTTGTTGGTTTCGGATGCCTAGTTACCATGACACGTGGCATGAGTTTGGGCTTCAAGGTGAAATGGACCTTGGATTTCAACTTTAATAAAATGAACTCATTTATTTGCAAAGCTCAAATTAATCATTCAGCTCAAATGAGCATATTTGATTCAAATTTTCTATGAATTTGATCCAATTACAATTTATATGTGTAAAATCTCTATCTTGGGTAGGCGATTCGAATGACAAGCGACTTGATTCTATAGAAACTAGACATCAAAGTCTATAACGTATCAAAAAATCAAAGTGAAATCCTCATGAATTGACAATAATTATTTTTTGAAGTTGGTGATCTAACTGATTTTTGACAACATTCATTAGTTCACTTCTCTGCATCTTCGCCGAAAAGCCACCTATTGAGTTTCGTATTGATCTTCGGCGGAGAGTCACCTAATATATGATTTGATAATTTTACACTATTATTTGTTATTCATAATAAAATCAAACAAATAAAAAAAATATAATTATAATTAAGAAAGAAATGAACATTTAAAATATATATATATATTTGGAGGGCCAAAGACTTCATCTTTTCAATTATAGAGAAGAATAACTAGTTTTATAAAAGACATAAAAAGGAAGAGAAGTGATATCATGAATTATGAGTGAATAAAAGTTGAAATCTTAACCCATTTAGCTAATTCATATTTTATCCATATTTTTATGAATTGAGTAGGAATATCAACTCATATTTTATCCATATACAAAATCACTCACTCAATCAATTAAAATATAGACGAGTTACCAAAATATGAGTTTATTTTCCCAGCACTAATTGTAACTAAGAAAAATTATATAAAGATTGAGGAAGAATCTTGAAAAAAAAGAAGAAGAATATTTGGAAAGAAAATGTTAAAATAAAACACCAATTTGATCATGATTTTATAGATAATTTACAGAGTAAAATAACAAATTAAAAAAAAGCGATGAAAGAATATTATTGGTGTTATAAAGTATTTGTATTATAGTGAATGTCTATCATGTGGAGTCCTTTTTAGGATATGGTTAAAGAGTCCAACTTGGAGACCAAGTTAGATTTCTCCTATAAATAGAGTGCTCCTCTTCATTGTAAATTCATTCATCAAGAGAAATAACTAGTGTTCTCTTCTTTTCTCTCTAGTTTCTTCTTCTTATTCTATAGTTTTATAACACGTTATCAGCACGAGATTCTAATTTCTCAAAAGTGAAGGTTAGATTTGAAGGATTAATAAAGGTATTATTTATTCTTTTGTTTTAAATTTAATGGTCAATTTTACAAAACTAGAGTTCACTGCCCTTCAAAGTTCGGTCAGGAACTACCTCTCATGGGTGTTGGATGCTGAAATCCACCTTGATGCAATGGGTCTTGGAGACACCATAAAAGAAAAAGGCATCAAATCAAAACTGTCCACGAGTAATGATATTCTTGTGTCATCATCTTGACGAGATTCTGAAAATCGAATATCTGACAGTTAAGGATCCACTTGTTTTGTGGAAAAACCTAAAAGAAAGATTTGACCACTTGAAGATGGTCATACATCCAAAGGCACGATATGATTGGATGCATCTAAGACTACAAGACTTTAAGTCTATACATGAGTACAATTCTGTCATGTTCAGAATCACTTCTCAATTGAAATTATGTGGAGAAACGGTTAGTGAGATTGATATGATGGAAAAGACGTTCTCCACTTTCCATGCCTCAAATGTGCTCTTGCAGCAACAATATTGAGAGAAAGGTTTCAAAAAGTATTCGGAACTAATTTTTCATCTTCTTGTGGCTGAGCAAAATAATGATTTATTATTGAAAATCGTGAGAATCGACCTACTGGGTGTGAACCACTTCCTGAAGTGAATGAGGCGAACGCCCACCATGCTAGGCGTGGAAAAGGTCGCGGTCTTAATCGTGATCGTGGTCGTGGTCGTGATTATGGTCAAGAACGTAATTCTATTCATGGCATTAATCATTCATCAAAAAAAAGGAAAAAAAAATGAGAAACGTGAAGCAACTAAGGAAGGTTGTTTTCGATGTGGTGGAAGGTCATTATGCAGGTGATTGTCGTACTCTCAAACATTTGTTTGAGCTTTATCAAGAATCACTAAAGAAGAAAGAGAAAAATCCTGACGCAAATTTTATCTCGAAAAATCAAGTTGACATCACGCACTTGGATGTAGCAGATTTCTTCGCACATCATGAAGGGAAAATAGATCACTTAATTGGTGATGGTTCTGTGAACATGGAAGAGTGATAATTTTTTCTGGTAGTATTTATCAATAAATTTCATGTAATGATAGTTTTTGCATGAGTATTAGTATTTTAAATTAGATTAGTTGTTCATTAGCTTGTTCCTTAATTCTTAATTACATAATATATATTTTTCATTGATTTATTTATATGATTCTAATATGATAGAGTTAGTCAAATAGTAAACTTTATCACGTGTTTGTATTATATTAGGTCTTTAACTTGGTCTAATGTTAAAAAACATAAATTCTGATATTAACTAGGATTTATCATGTGTTTGTATTATAATAGGTCTTTAATTTGATCTAATGTTAAAAACATGCAGTTTGTTATTAACTAGGATTCAATAATGATTTTATTTTATTTTCCTAATAACTCGTTTTTGACTTAGAGGAAACAATAAATTAAGGCTCAATTTCTAATATTTAATTATTAATTTATTTCTTTGAATATATTGTATCCTTTTGACAACACTAATATTTAATATATATTTATTTTGTACATGCCATTTCATGTGAAGATATGGATAATTCTAAGAACATCTTATCGAAATATGAAGATATTTGTTTGATTGATTCTGGTACAACACATACGATATTCAAAAATAAGAAATATGTTCTCATTTAAGTATGAGTAAAGTAAATGTTACTACAAATTTTGGTAGTACTAATATGATTGAGGGTTTTGGAAGAGCCATTGTAATTTTGCCCAAGGAAACTAAACTCATCTTTGATAATGGTATGTTTTCTCCAAAATCTAAGAGAAATTTGTTGAGTTTTAAAGATATCCGTGAAAATGGTTATCATATCCAATCAATTGATGAAATAAATCTTGAATATCTTGGTATCACCAAGAATGTCTCTGGGCAGACATGTGTTATAGAATAGTTCTCTGTCTTATCTTCTGGCTTGTATTGGACAAAAATTAGTGCAATTGAGGCATATTTTATAGTAAATAAGAAGTTTACTGATTCCAATACATTTTTGCTTTTGCATGATCGTCTAGGACATCCTGGGTCAATAATGATGAGACGATTTGTAGAAAATTAGAATGGACATCCACTAAAAGACCTAAAAGTTCTTTTAAATGGTGAATTTTCTTGTACTGCTTGTTATCAAGGAAAGTTAATTGTGAGACCATCACCAATGAAAGTTAAAATTGAGTCCCCTGCGTTCTTGGAACGTATACATGGGGATATTTGTGGACCTATTCACCCACCTAGTGGGTCATATAGATATTTTATGGTTCTAACATATGCTTCTTCTAGATGGTCTCATGTGTGCCTATTGTCATCTCGTAACTTCGCATTTGCAAAATTATTGGCTCAAATAATAAGATTAAGGGCACACTTTTCTGATAACCAGATTAAGTCCATTTGTCTTGATAATGCTGCAGAGTTTTCATCCCAACTTATTAATGATTATTGTTTAGTAATTGGGATAAGAGTTGAACACTCCGTGGCTCATGTTCATACTCAGAATGGTCTCGCTGAGTCATTAATTAAACGTTTGCAATTAATAGCAAGACCATTGCTTATGAAAACTAAGTTGCCCACTTCTTTGTGGGGAGATGCAATTTTGCATGCTGCAACACTTATTCGTCTCAGACCGACAAGTTATCATAAGGTTTCTCCATTGCAATTGGTTATGGGTCAAGAACCTAATATATCCCATCTAAGGATTTTTGGAAGTTTTTTACATGTGCCTGTGGCACCACCCAACCGCGCTAAGATGGGCTCTCAAAGAACGTTAGGAATATATGTTGGGTTTGAGTCACCCTCCATTATCTGCTATCTTGAACCATTGACTGGAGACATATTTACTGCTAGATTTGCAGATTGTCGGTTTGATGAGTCAGTTTTCCCAAAATTAGGGGGAGATAATAGTGAAATAAAACGAGAAACTTTGTGGAAAAATTTATCATTGTCTCATCTTGATCCATATTCTTCTACTTGCGAACAAGAAGTACAAAACATTATTCATCTACAGAAAATTGCAAATCAAATGCCAGACGCATTTACAGGTTTGAAAAGGATTACTAAATGACATATTCCTACAGAAAATGTCCCAATTCGAATTGATGTCCCTAAAGGACCATCCACTAGTATCATAGCTAATGAGTCAAAAACACACCTAAAGCGTGGTAGACCATTGGGGTCTAAGGATCAAAATCCTAGAAAAAGAAAGATTAAATGTCAAGATGACACTATGAAAGAATCTCACATGGAAGTTCAAAATTTGAATAAGTCTGATATTCATGAAAGAATCAATGAACTTGAAACTCAAGGAAATAATGAACTATCCATAAATTTAAGAGATGTTGAAACTAATATGAATCGATCAGAAATAGTGGTTGATTATGTCTTTACATATAATATTGCAACAAATATAATGCAAGATAATGAGGATCATGAACCTCAATCTGTTATAGAATGTCGACAACAAAATGATTGACCATAATGACAAGAAGCAATTCAATCAGAGTTGAATTCACTCGCCAAGCGTGAAATTTTTGGACCTATAGTTCAAACACCTAATGGTATTAAATCTGTTGGTTACAAATGGATTTTTGTGCGAAAAAATAAATGAGAAAAATGAAATACAAAGGTAGAAAGCACGCCTTGTGGCACAAGTATTTTCTCAAAGGTCTGGCGTCGATTATGAAGAGACATACTCACCCATTATGGATGCAATAACATTGCGTTATCTCATTAGTTTCACAGTCCATGAGCAACTTGAAATGCAATTGATGAATATGTTTACAACCTACCTTTATGAATCACTTGATAATGAGATATACATGAAAATTTCTGAATGATTTGTGATTCCTAAATCATGTAATTCAAAATCTCGAGAAATGTATTCAATTAAATTGCAAAGATCATTATATGGTTTGAAGCAATCTGGGCGCATGTGGTACAACCGTCTTAGTGAGTATTTAATTAAGGAAGGTTATACAAATGATGCAATTTGTCCATGTGTCTTTATAAAGAAAATAATATCGGAATTTGTTGTACTTGCTATTTATGTTGATGACATATATCTTATTGGAACTCCAATAGAGCTTCAAAAGGCAATTGATTATTTAAAGAATGAATTTGAGATGAAAGATCTGGGAAGGACAAAATTATGTCTTGGTTTGCAAATTGAGCATTTGACAAATGGTATTTTTGTTCATCAATCTGCCTACACAGAAAAAGTGTTGAAAAGATTCTGTATGGATTAAGCGCATCCATTAAGTACTCCGATGGTTGTTTGTTCACTTGATGTGAATAAGGATCCATTCCGACCTCAAGAAAAGGATGAAGATATTCTTGGTTCTGAAGTACCATATCTTAGTGCAATTGGTGCACTAATGTATCTTTCTAATACTACGAGGCCTGATATAGCTTTTGTTGGTAACTTGTTAGCAAGGTATAGTTCTTCTCCTACTAGGAGACATTGGAATGGGATCAAACACATTTTGCGATATCTTAAAGAGACAACTGATATGAACTTATTTTATTCTGTTAATTGTAGCCCAGATCTTGTTGGTTATGCTGATGCAGGATATTTATCTGATCCATACAAAGCTCGATCCCAAACAGGTTATGTGTTTATATGTGGGGAGACTGCCATATCTTGGAGATCTACAAATTAGTCCATCGTAGCCACTTCATCTAATCATGCTGAAATAATAGTTATTCATGAAGCAAGTAGAGAATGTGTGTGGTTAAGGTCTATGATACATCTCATTCAAGAGAAATGTGGTTTGGAATGTGATAAAGTACCCACCACTTTATATGAAGATAATGCAGCATGCATAGCACAACTTAAGGGAGGATTCATAAAAGGAGATAGAACAAAGCACATTTCACCGAAACTTTTCTATACACATGAACTTCAAAAGAATGGTGATATAAATGTGCAACAGATTCGTTCAAGTGACAATGTGACTGATCTATTCACCAAGTTCTGCCAACTGCAACTTTCATGAAGATGGTGCACAAGCTTGGAATGCGAAGATTCAAGTCTCTGGATTGATGTTTTCATTACGGGGAGTTAATATGCATTGTGCTCTTTTTCCCTTACGAGGTTTTGTCCCACTGGATTTTCCTCGTAAGGTTTTTAATGAGGCAGCCTAGATGCGTATTAAAAGATATGTGTACTCTTTTCCTTTACTAGATTTTTTCTTTTCTTAAAGTTTTTTTTGTAATAAGGTTTTTGACGAGGCACATCATCTATGAATTAGACATTCAGGGGGAGTGTTATAAAGTATTTGTATTATAGTGAATGTCTATCATGTGGAGTCCTTTTTAGGATATGGTTAACGAGTCCTACTTGAAGACCAAGTTAGATTTCTCCAATAAATAGAGTGCTCCTCTTCATTGTAAATTCATTCATCAAGAGAAATAACAAGTGTTCTCTTCTTTTCTCTCTAGTTTCTTCTTCTTATTCTATAGTTTTATAACAGTTGAGGTATTATTTGTGGGCAAGAATTTTTTATGTTTGAGTAATTAAAAACATTTAGAAGTATCGCTTATAGAAAAAAAAGTTTTTTTCTAGAAAAAATGAAAAAAATAATTTTTTAGAGGAAGGAAGTAAAATAAATTTTACAAAAGACATCTCATTTAATTTTCTTCTATCCGCCCTTTTAACACACCACAATTTACATAACCCTCATCTTTTCATTAATCTTCTCTTATATTTGTCTAGATTATACAAAAAGAAATTTTCAAATAACTTACTAAATATTAAAAATAAATAAGAAATTTATTTATTTTTAAAATAATTGTTATATATAAAATATGCAAAATAAGGGGCTTCTTATGTAATTATATAAGGACGAAAAATACTTTCAACTAAAATAATTTCATACATAAGGTATCAATATTATATAAATAGTTATATAATATATCAATATAATATTTATTATGTATAATTTTATATCTATAATGTATAACTATGTTAATTAGGTTATTTTATAGGATGATACTGCATGTTAAATAATTATAAAATTTAAGAGCCAAAAGTATAAATACAAATACATGACTTAAGTTTGGCGTAGATATCAATTGTGAATAACTTTTTACCCAGATTATTGGAGTTGAGTAATGTTAAGTGTCTTCGACGTATAATCTATAAGTTAGCAGCGTAAATAATAGATCAATTACTAATATTCATATTTGAATAAATTACTTAATCATGCCTTTTATGTATGATATTTTAAATTTACAAAATGTTGATGTATCAAACCTATTATTTTGGTTTATTTATAATATATTTATGTCACGACCCAAATCGGGGACGCGACTGGCATCCACATTTACCCTCCTATGTGAGCGAACCAACCCATCTAAACCTTAACATTTCAAGATACATCAACAGAAAATAATGCGGAAGACTTAAACTCATTATAAAACAATTCAAAAACTATTATTATTATCCCCAAAATCTGGAAGTCATCATCACAAGAACATCTATCCTCAAATTACTAAACTAAAAACGTCTAAGAAGCTAAAACAAATAAAAACTAGTCCATGCCGGAAGTTCAAGGCATCAAGACTTGAAGAAGAAGATCCAGTCAAGGCTAGACGCATTAGCTCACCCTGAATTTCCGAAGGTAGTGGAGACTGGCAAGATCTACTCTTGAGTTGAAGTTGACGGAACGTTTGCTGCATTCCACAAATAACAAAGAAGAAAACATAAAAGTAGGGGGTCAGTATAACCACAAGTACTGAGTAGATATCATCGGCCAACTCAAAATAGAAAACAGTATATATCAGTTAATATCATAAATCAACTATAAACTCAACATGTAACAACAACAAGTACTATAATCATCCATAAGTACCATCAAGTTCATCCATGAGGGCTCAAGCCTCAATACCATACTCATTTGGGAATTAAGTGCATTATGTTGAGTATATTATAGTCTTTCAAGATTTATTATCTTTCTTCCTCTTGTGTCGGTACGTGACACTCCGATCCCCTACCACTATGTGTCGGTACGTGACACTCCGATCCCCTAATTCTACGTGTCGGTTCGTGACACCGATCCCCTATATGTGTCGGTACGTGACACTCCGATCCCCTATATGTGTCGGAACGTGACACTCCGATCCCCTATATGTGTCGGTACGTGACACTCCGATGCCCTAATTCTACGTGTCGGTTCGTGACACCCGTCCCACTAATACTATGTGTCGGAACGTGACACTCCGATCCACTAATACTATGTGTCGGAACGTGACACTCCGATCCACTAATCTCATTCCATCCGTTCATCAAGCCTTCTCTATACCAAGGCATCATCAATCCCATTACTTTAATTCATCAAGCCTTCTTTTATACCAAGGCATCATCATTAATAAGTAGATTAAAGTTTCTTTCAAGATTTGGGATTCAATGGTTTTCATCATGCTTGTTTTATCAAAATCACATAATCATATTCATGCAAGCATACAATTAAGCATATAGACAGGTTTACAATACCACCAATACATATCATTCACTATTAAGAGTTCACTACGAATATCGTAAAAACCATAACCTACCTCCACCGAAGAATTGGAATCAACAAGCAATTTCCCAAGCTTTGATATTCCCTCTGCCTCTTGATCGATCAATCTCTCTCTCTCTCTTTGTTCTTTCTATTTTCTTTTTTCAAACCCTCTTTCTTTTACCCTAATTAACATATAATTAAGTGTAAAAGATGACAATAATACCCCACTAATTGACCCAAAGTTACCTCTTTTATCCCTCAAGAATTTGAGTTATTAATATTAACCCTCTAACTTTATAATTAAGGAAAGAATAGTCCAAAACGTCCCTTAAAACGTGTAAGGAAATTCGATTCTTCCTGGGATTTGCGCAACCTGTGACGGCCCGTCATGCCTGCAACGGTCCGTCACGAAGGTCGTCGCAAGGACCAGAACTCCATTTTTCACTAAGGAGCCTGTGACGGTCCGTCACACCTGTGACGGTCCGTCCTACAAGTTCGTTACGAAGTTCAGAGAGTCGATTTTCAGTACCCAATTTCAGAATTCCTAAGTATATTGAAACGAGACCCTGCGACGGTCCGTCGTGCCTGTGACGGTCCGTCGTGGGGTCCGTTGCCTCAGCCAATTTTCCAGAAATAAAATCTGCTGCTCAAAACGACTAAATAGGTCGTTACAATAGATACCAATTTACCCATCGTTCGTTCCCGAACGATCAAAAGAAGAAAAACAATGGCGAAAAGGAGTACCTGAATCTATAAACAGATGTGGGTATTTTTCTTGCATATCTGCCTCCTTCTCCCAAGTAGCCTCTTCAACCGGTCGATTCTTCCATTGAACTTTGATGGATGCAATCTCTCTCGACCTCAATTTGCGAACTTCTCTATCTAATATAGCAACCGGTTCCTCCTCATAAGTCAAATTCTCATCAAGCAAACTGAATCCCAACGGATAATGTGGTTTCCATCTCCATGGTATCTTTTCAACATGGACACATGAAATACCGGATGCACTCGGACAGCCCTGGGGGCAAGGCTAATTCATAAGCCACCTCCCCTATTCGCTTTAGTACCTCAAATGGTCCAATATACCTTGGACTTAGCTTACCTCTTTTGCCAAACCGCATCACCCCTTTCATGGGTGAAACCTTCAACAAGACTTGTTCACCTTCCATGAACTCCAAGTCTCTAACCTTTCGGTCTGCATACTCCTTTTGTCTACTTTGCGCCGCTAGAAGCTTTTCTTGAATGCACTTCACCTTATCTAACGAATCCCTCAAGAGGTCAGTACCCCAGGTCTAACCTCAAATGCATCAAACCAACCAATGGGAGATCTACACCTCCTCCCATACAATGCTTCAAATGGAGCCATATCAATACTGGAGTGATAGCTATTATTGTATGAAAACTCTGCCAAAGGTAAGAAGCTATCCCAATGGCCACCAAACTCTATCACGCATGCGCGAAGCATATCCTCCAACACTTGAATCGTTCGCTCAGACTGACCATCGGTTGAGGATGGAACGCGGTACTAAGGTCCAACCTAGTACCCAATTCTGCATGCAATGTTTTCCAAAACTTAGAAGTTACTGCGTACCTCTATCTGATATAATGGATAGTGGAACCCCATGCAATCGAACGATTTCTGAGATATAGATCTTGGCTAACCTCTCTGCATTGTAAGTCACCTTGACCGGAATAAAATGAGCAGACTTAGTTAACCTATCAACAATCACCCAAATGGAGTCATACTTACCCATTGTCTTTGGAAGACCAACCACAAAGTCCATTGCGATTCTCTCCCACTTCCATTCAGGAATGGGCATTCTCTGAAGCGTTCCTCCGGGCCTCTGGTGTTCGACTTTACTTGTTGACAGTTTGGACATTTGGCAATAAAGTCAACAATATCGCGCTTCATTCTACTCCACCAAAGTGTTGCTTTAGGTCGCGATACATCTTGGTTGCACTCGGATGTATAGAATACCTTATACTATGAGCCTCTGTCAGAATAGTGTTGATCAAATCATCACGCGGGGTACACATCCTTCCCTTAATCCTCAAAACACCTTCCTCATCGAGTGTTGCTTCTTTAGCCTCTCCTTGCAACACTTTATCTCGGATCCGGATCAATTTCTCATCATCAAACTGCTTCCCCTTAATCTTGTCAAGGAGGAGGATCTTGCCTCCACACAAGCTAACAATCCTCCCTTCTCATTTACTTCTAACCTCATAAGGTCATTAGCCAAAATCTGCACTTCTCTAGCCAATGGGCGTCTAGAAGCTTGCAAGTGAGCTATACTTCCCATGCTTCCCGCCTTTCTACTCAAAGCATCTGCCACAACATTCGCCTTCCCCGGATGATACAAGATAGTGATATCGTAGTCCTTCAGTAGTTCCATCCATCTCCTTTGTCTCAAGTTCAAATCTTTCTGAGTAAAGACATACTGTAGGCTACGATGATCCGTATAGACTTCACACTTAACCCCATATAAATAGTGCCTCCATTGCTTCAATGCAAATACTACCGCGGCCAATTCCAAGTCATGAGTTGGATAGTTACGTTCATGCACTTTTAATTGTCTTGAAGCATAAGCAATCACATTCTTTTCTTGCATTAGCACTGCACCCAAAACCCGAATAGGATGCATCACAATAGACAACAATTCTTCCCTTCCACTGGCAAGGTAAGGAAAGGCGCGGTAGTCAACAAAGTCTTGAGTTTCTGAAAGCTTTCCTCACACTCATCTGACCATACAATGGAACATTTTGCTTAGTCAAGTTCGTCAGTTGGGAAGCAATAAAAGAGAATCCCTTGACGAATCGGCGGTAGTAGCTAGCTAACCCAACAAAACTCCGTATTTCTGACACATTAGTGGGTCTTACCCAATTCTTCACTGTCTCAATCTTAGAAGGATCCACCATCACTCCATCCTTAGAAACCACGTGCCCCAAGAAGGACACTGCATCTAGCCAAAACTCACACTTAGAGAACTTGGCAATAAAGCTTTTTCTCCCTCAACATTTCCAACACAATCCTCAAATGCTCCTCATGTTC
Source organism: Solanum corneliomulleri (assembly GCA_027704805.1). NCBI lineage: Eukaryota > Viridiplantae > Streptophyta > Magnoliopsida > Solanales > Solanaceae > Solanum > Solanum corneliomulleri. Next base: position 64,101,451 of record JAKWIY010003052.1, on the reverse strand, counting down.
CTTCTTACTTTTAGAATATACCAGTATATCATCTATAAATACGATCACAAAGAGGTCCAAATATGGCTTAAAAATCCCATTCATCAAGCTCATGAAAGCAGCGGGGGCATTTGTAAGACCAAAGGACATCACTACAAATTCATAATGCCCATACCTAGTCCGAAAAGCAGTCTTTGGCACATCCATTGCCCGTATTCAATTGATGATAACCGGATCTCAAGTCAATTTTTGAGAAGACACAAGCACCTTGTAACTGATCGAACAAGTAATCAATGCGAGGAAGAGGATACTTGTTCTTAATAGTTACCTTGTTCAGTGTCTATAGTCTATGCACATCCGAAAACTCCCATCCTTCTTCTTCACAAACAAAAACCGGAGCACCCCAAGGAGATGCACTTGGTCTAATGAAGCCTTTGCTCAACAACTCTTGAAGTTGTGCCTTTAACTCTCTTAACTCCGCGGGAGCCATTCTATAAGGGGGTATAGAAATGGGGCGAGTGCCCGGTTCCAAATCAATGCAAAAGTCGATATCCCTATCCGGTGGCATACCAGGAAGATCTGCGGGGAACACATCCAAAAACTCACGGACCACCGAAACTGACTCAATTGAAGGAACTTGAGTAGTGTCATCCTTGAGATGTGCCAAGAAAGCTAAACACCCTTTACTAACCATTCTCTTAGCATGAAGAAAGGATATAATACGCACCGGATTGGAAGTGTAGTCACCCTCCCACACTAACGAATCTGTCCCAGGCTTAGCTAACGTCACAGTTTTAGCATTACAATCCAAGATCGCAAAATTTGGAGAAAGCCAAGTCATACCCAGAATTACATCAAAGTCAACCATTTCTAAGATAACCAAATCTACATAAGTATTGCTCCCCACAAAATTTACCAAACAAGACCTATATACCTTTTCCACTACCACAGACTCTCCCACCGGAGTAGAAACACGAATAGGCGTGTCAAGTAATTCACAATGTAAATTTAGACCATTAGCAAATGATGAAGATACATATGAAAACGTGGAGCCAGGGTCAAACAATACAGATGCCATGCAATCACAAACCAAAAGATTACCTGTGATAACAGCATCAGACGCCTCCGCTTTAGATCTCCCAGGGAAAGCGTAACAATGGGCCCTATCACCAGTCTGTCCGTTGCTCCTACCATGTTGTGTCGTAGTGGCTCCAGTTTGCCCATCACCTCTGTCGTTGTGGTGACCACCATTACCTCGACCACCACGTCCTCCAGAAAAGCGGCCTCTACCATGACCACCTCTACCTCTAGCTATTGGGGGCCTATAACTCTGTTTTGGACAATTCCTCCTAATATGTCCAATCCCCCCACACCCATAACACTCTCTGGAGTCAGGCATAGGTCTCTCAGAGTAGTGTTGACCGTTCTGAGGTGGACCCCCAACTACAGTCTGTAGTGAAGACTGAATTGGTCGAACTGAGTAACCCCCGGAGCTCTGTCCTCTAGAGTAAGAACCATTAAACTCACCTCCCCTTCGAAACCTCTTTGATGTCGATGTCGTAGGGAGGTCATCTGGCTTTACTCCTTCTACCTCTATCACAAAGTCTACCACCTCTTGAAGGATTTTGCCGTAGCCGCTACCTGTAAGGCTGAAATCCGCAATTCTGACCTCAACCCCCACTTCAACAAACGGCGAATCTGTTCTTGTGGACTGAAACAAAGTTGGGTGGCATACCTGGATAATGCATGGAATTTGGCCTCATATGCGTTAACTGTCATCCTACCTTGCTCTAGACTCAAGAACTCATCCCTTTTTCTATCTCTCAAGTCCTTGGGATATACTTTTCCATAAACAAGCTAGAGAACGATGCCCAAGTCATAGGTGGTGCCCCTGTTGGTTGACACTCAACATGTGACCGCCACCACATTTTGGCGTTCCCTTGAAACTGATAGCTCACGAACTCAACGCCAAACCGTTCTACTATACCCATCTTGTGTAGTAGCTCATGACAATCAACCAGAAAATCATAAGCATCTTCAGATTCTGCACCCTTGAAGACTGGAGGTTTCAATTTCAAGAACTTACTGAAAAGGTCGTGCTGATCATTTGTCATTATAGGCCCAGTAGTCAGACGTGGAAACGTGCCTATCTCCAATGAGGCATCCATGCGAGGAGCCAGAGTAGCCGCATGTCGCATCTCTGAAACCGGAGGTGTTGGTGCAGAAACCACTGGAGGTGCCTGACCCTGATCAGATAACCCGCTAAGATAAGCAAGAACCTGATTGATCATCTCTGGGGTAGGTTGGGGTGGCAATTCCTCATTTTGCACTTGTTCATTCTCCCCTTCCTCACCCTCTCTTATCACCTCTTCAGTCGGTGGAGGAGTCACCGTCCTAGTATCAGATGGGCTAGGTGCTTGTCCTCTTCCTCTAGAGGACGTCCTCCCACGACCTCTTCCACGGCCTCTTGCCACTGTTCTTCCTCGAGCCACAGCCCCAGTGGCTGGCTCAGTCGTTTCTTGTCTTGCCGTTGTTGCTGCTGGTGCGGTCGTTGCTCTAGTTCTAACCATCTGCGAAATAGAGTGAAGATGGTCAGATACAATTTGTATCACCTAGATACCAATTGGACTCAAGTAGTAGCACGAAAGAAAGAATGAAAGAATGGAATTTTCCTAAAGTCTTATAGCCTCTCAAAGAAAAGTAAAGGCGTCCCCCTACCGTTCTTAAGACTCTACTAGACTCGTTCTTGTGTGATGAGACCAATGAACCTAATGCTCTGATACCAAGTTTGTCACGACCCAAATCGGGACGCGACTGGCACCACATTTACCCTCCTATATGAGCGAACCAACCCATCTAAACCTTAACATTTCAAGATACATCAACAGAAAATAATGCGGAAGACTTAAACTCATTAATAAAACATTCAAAACTATTATTATTATCCCCAAAATCTGGAAGTCATCATCACAAGAACATCTATCCTCAATTACTAAACTAAAAACGTCTAAGAAGCTAAAACAAATAAAAACTAGTCTATGCCGGAAGTTCAGGCATCAAGACTTGAAGAAGAAGATCCAGTCCAAGCTAGACGCATTAGCTCACCCTGAATTTCCGAAGGTAGTGAGACTGGCTAGATCTACTGTTGAGTTGAAGTTGACGGAACGTTTACTGCATTCCACAAATAACAAAGAAGAAAACATAAAAGTAGGGGGTCAGTACAACCACAAGTACTGAATAGATATCATCGGCCAACTCAAAATAGAAAACAGTATATATCAGTTAATATCATAAATCAACTATAAACTCAACATGTAACAACAACAAGTACTATAATCATCCATAAGTACCATCAAGTTCATCCATGAGGGCTCAAGCCTCAATACCATACTCATTTGGGAATTAAGTTCATTATGTTGAGTATATTATCATCTTTCAAGATTCATTATCTTTCTTCCTCTTGTGTCGGTACGTGACACTCCGATCCCCTACCACTATGTGTCGGTACATGGACCCCGATCCCTAATTCTACGTGTCGGTTCGTGACACCGATCCCCTATATGTGTCGGTACGTGACACTCGATCCCCTATATGTGTCGGAACGTGACACTCCGATCCCCTATATGTGTCGGTACGTGACACTCCGATCCCCTAATTCTACGTGTCGGTTCGTGACACCCGTCCCACTAATACTATGTGTCGGAACGTGATACTCCGATCCACTAATACTATGTGTCGGAACGTGACACTCCGATCCACTAATCTCATTCCATCCGTTCATCAAGCCTTCTCTATACCAAGGCATCATCAATCCCATTACTTAATTCATCAAGCCTTCTTTTATACAAGGCATCATCATTAATAAGTAGATTAAAGTTTTTTCAAGATTTGGGATTCAATGGTTTTCATCATGCTTGTTTTATCAAAATCACATAATCATATTCATGCAAGCATACAATTAAGCATATAGACAGGTTTACAATACCACCAATACATATCATTCACTATTAAGAGTTCACTACGAATATCGTAAAACCATAACCTAAGAATGGAATCAACAAGCAATTTCCCAAGCTTTGATATTCCCTCTGCCTCTTGATCGATCAATCTCTCTCTCTCTCTTTTCTCTCTCTGTTCTTTCTATTTTCTTTTTTCAAACCCTCTTTCTTTACCCCTTTAACATATAATTAAGTGTAAAAGATGACAATAATACCCCACTAATTGACCCAAAGTTACCTCTCTTATCCCTCAAGAATTTGAGTTATTAATATTAACCCTCTAACTTTATAATTAAGGAAAGAATAGTCCAAAACGTCCCTTAAAACGTGTAAGGAAATCTGATTCTGCCTGGGATTTGCGCAACCTGTGACGGCCCGTCATGCCTGCGACGGTCCGTCACGAAGGTCGTCGCAAGGACCAGAACTCCATTTTTCACTAAGGAGCCTGTGACGGTCCGTCACACCTGTGACGGTCCTTCCTGCAAGTTCGTTACGAAGTTCAGAGAGTCGATTTTCAGTACCCAATTTCAGAATTCCTAAGTATATTGAAACGAGACCCTGCGACGGTCCGTCGTGCCTGTGACGGTCCGTCGTGGGGTCCGTTGCCTCAGCCAATTTCCAGAAATAAAATCTGCTGCTCAAAACGACTAAACAGGTCGTTACAATTTACGTACTTAAACTCAATGAATTTAGTTTTAAAAAAATACGAAGAACATTTATTGGAGGTAATCATTATCAACTACCAATCTAATAAAAATTTATTGACAACACAATTATACGAAATAGTGGATAATGTAAATAAAAATATAATATTAATATTAAAGTTGTTCAACAATTTTATCATTTGTTTTCTTTGATCTTATAAAAGAAATATATTATTATATTTTAACATGATTAACTCTAATATAATTGATGCATAATTTTAATGCATTACAAAAAAAAAAGAATAAAGATGGTGTTTTAAGGCAACACATTTTGCAACCCACAAATAGCTAAATTGTTCTTATTTCAACTTTGGAATATTTAAAATTATTTGATTAATTTGAAAAAGTTTTCCATTCTATTTCAAATAAATAAAATAATTGTTATTTATAAAGGCTGAAAACTCTTTCTCATTCTTATTATATTATTTATAATCACATATTGATTAAGTTAAAAGATAAATATTAAATATAAGTTTAATATGCAAATAATAAGAATTATGATATGAAATTAATAATATAGAGTAAAATTTAGTATAAGGCCTTAAATATATACTTAAAGAGTCAAATATTAATAATTTATAATTGTTATGTTTTATTTTTTTCTCTTCTTTTTTCTGCATTTGTTGTTTTTATGATAGTATTATTTAATGACATAACTCTTTGATCTCAGATACATATATAAGACTAAAGATTAATTTTAATTGATAAGATATTGATTAAGTGCTTACAATACATTATATTAGATATGTTATAAAAATGTTATAATGAATAAAAAGATTTGAGTTAGCTAATTCAAAGTTTTAACATATTTTGGTAAAGAGAGTTTAGAGAGCTTTCTCCTTTCTCTTCTATCTCTCTCTTTTAATAATTTGAATCTTTTTTTAAAAAATGTGTCAATATGTGTATTACAAATTAAAAAATAAAACTAATCATTAAAAATTATTAGGACCTAAACAAAAGCCACATTATTCCTAGCTAATCTTATTTTTAGATTTCTAGTCTTCTTACTAACATATTTTAAAAAAAAAACAATTGAATCAATATTTTTCCAAATCGAACAATACTATTCATTACAAGAAGGTTCATCATTAATAATTAGTTGAAACTGAAACTAAACCTTGTTAATAGTTGAATGTTTACTCAAAAACTAAACCAAAAAGGGGTGGTGAAAAAGAAGAAGAAGAAAGTAAAGGTATAAATTCTTGTATATAAGATTAGTGCATGTAAACATAAAAGCATAGTAGATGCAAAGTCCAGAAGCATCTAATGTCACTTTCAACTTACACTATCTGCCTTTTATACACTCTGCACTCTCTCTGAATTCTCTTCCATCAAAACTACTACTTAGTTCTTTCTATTCTTATGGCATCCTCTCCACCTGATCAAGAACAACAACAACCTCAATTTCCTCCACTTCATACAGGGTCATATCTTTTAATTTATATTCACTACTCTTTCAAGTTCCCTTTTTGATATTTTATACTTAATATATTTGTTTGTTTCATTTTATTTTTTTCAGACATGGGTTTTGAAAGTTTCCATCCATTGTCCAGGCTGCAAGAGAAAAGTCAAGAAAGTCTTGCAAAGCATTGAAGGTTCGTTTTCTTTTCTCCTCTCTTCTCTTGTAATCTGCATGTATATATATATGTTCTCTCAATATGTACAAATTAAAATATAATCACTTGAAATTGCTGTTGTAAAATTCAGAACCTATGCATATCTAAATCTAATCAATTATGAGTGTTTTGTGTTTTTGTTTAGGTGTTTATACAACAGATATTGATCCACAACAACAGAAAGTTATAGTGACTGGAAATGTTGAAGCTGAAACTTTGATAAAAAAACTGATAAGGAATGGAAGAAGTGCTGAGTTATGGCCAGAGCCGAAGCCTATATTAAAAGAGAAAAAGAAAAAGAAAAATGAAAACAGCGAAGACGACGATGATGATCAAGAAGATGATGAACATAATATAATAATAATGAAAAACCAGCTGAACATGGTCCTCCAAGACATGGTGTGAGGTTTGGCGGGTTGAGGACTTTCACGATGGATGTCAAAGAAGTAGAAGTAAGGCCAATGAAAGGCCGCCGGAAAATATCGCCGTCGTTGAGAGGTTTCCGGCGCCGGAGCAAAGGCCGCCGGCGGTGGTGGGGAGGAGCTAAGAAAAAGAAAGAAAAAGAAAAAGAAGAAGAGTAGTGGGAATAACAATGCAAATCCAAATGCGAGTGCAGGGTCTAATGGTGCACCGCCAGGTAGCGAATCAGATACTGCGAAAATGGGTCCCAATCAGATGATGGATCAAGCGAATCAAGGCCATGCAAATCAGCATCCTTATCCTAACCCGTACGATCAGCATCCACATGCTAGTTATTATGTTCCTCAGCAGCATCAGAGTTATGTTGTGAGTTACAATGCTGCACATCCTATGGTAAGCAGTGCACCGGCATATTACTATATTCCATCATCACCGTACATGCAATATGATATTTATTCTAAGCAACAATGTACGCCGTTGGATTCCTTTGAGATCTTGAGTGATGAAAACCCTCATGCACATGCTAATCATGTGATCAAAGTTGATGTGGATTTTGTATATTAAGACAAAATAGTATTCGAATTTTGGCAGGAAATTAGAGTTTTAATTTCTGTATTTAGAATTCAGATAAGTAGTAAGCATATTGTAGAAAATGTAATGTGCTATACTACTCCCTACTTTATATTTCAGCTTAATTACTAACCGTTTTAGACACTATCTGAATTTTTTTGTTTTTTTTTTTTTGTCCTCTATCGAAACAAAGCAGTAAAAGGAATATTTATTATGATCTCTCTGAATAAACATAAGCTTATCGCCAAAAATCTCTTCTATTACGAAGATAGACGTGTATCCTCATTTTATAACACTATTTTGAACCCTTTTAGGGGAAGATATTGTGAAACCCTTCAAAGTCTTGCTAGAGTGAGAAATTTTGCTATCTCTTTCGAGTTCTAGATGAATCTCTAATTTTGAAATTTGCTCAATCAGGAAAGACGGAAATTGAATATCAATTAAATAAGTAGTATTTTCGAGAAATTTTTATCTTGTAAAATTTCTCCTTGAACATTAAAATCTCAACTAATCCAACTCCATATCGTTAAATCCCTTTTCAAGCAAAAGGGTTAAAGAAGAAGGGAACATTAAAAAAAGGATGCAACACATATAGGAAAATGTGGTATTTTAGTTACAACCATTCAAATTCACAATGCTGAAATCCTAAATTACATGAAATAGTACCAATGGTAAAAATGGATATTGAGAAAACTTGCATGCATTATATCACTTTATACAAGTTATAGAAAGTAGCCTCACAACATGAAGGGAATATAATTCTTTTTTTTTCAAAGGCAAATGAACTTTAGAGGCACTAAAAGAGGTTGATTGATGGATATAATTGGAATAATTTAAGCTTATGCATGCACAGCTATCCATTGAGAATATTCACAAGAGAGGCCAATAGTTTTCTCTTCTTTATTACTTTTCCTAGCAATTTTGCCATCCAACACGTCATCTAAATAGACATAATAAGGAATATTAATTTTAATATTTACTGTTACTAGCTTCTTCTTCATGCATAAAAGTTTGAGATATCTAATACATGGAAATTAACAAAAAAAAAAAGGGTTTTAAAGAAGACTGACTTTCAAAGTTTTCTAAATGGGTAATAGGACAAACAAAGATCTTTAGAGAGAAAATGTAAATACTTGAAATGAAAAGAAAAAAAGAAGAAAAACAAAAAAAAGAATATTGTTACACTAATTGGTGGGAATCAACATCTTTGTGAACCTTGTAGACTTTTAAAAAGTTGACCAATCTTCTTTTTCAATCCTCTTGTAGCAACTCTTTATTTTATTTAGTCTATTTATTTTTTTAAATTAATTTTAAAAGAATAAAATATTTTCATATTTAATAAAAATTCATTTTAAAATATTTTATTTAGCTCTTGATTATCTATATAAATATCTATCACTTGTTTCAGATTATAATTTGTAAAAAATATTTATTTTTTCTTAGATTTTATGTTAAACCAAATTAAATTAGATTGACTTAAATAGAACTTTGAGAAATTGCATTTTGCCAGGAGATTTCCTTTAAAAAGATTCTCCATTTATAATTTATAATTAAAAAATAAGTCAGATCAATCTTATTTAAGGATAATGTCAAATTCTGAGAAAAAGAAAATAATTTGTACTACTAGTCTTTGTTGTTGGATCAGAACTCTCTCGAGTTACGTTGTATTGCTTTAGTTTAAGTATATAATAGAATACGTAATGTATATTACCTTATCCTAAAGTTACGATGACTCGATTATAAGAGAACTAAATAATACTTCATAATTTTAATTTTTTAAATATATATATATATATATATATATATATATATATATATTGTAATGAAATAATTTCGTTAAGTACTTCTAGTATCTTTTTTTTGGGGGGCTATCTATCTTGTCGTATTATTTATATTTTTTATGATATATATGAACTAACATAATTGTTTCTATATTTTATCTTTTATTTATTTTCTTTTCATAATTTTTATTTTTTACTATTGGGTATTTTCAAAATTTTAAAATAATTTAGCCTTCTTTATTATGCAAAATCTATTATTTTCTACTTATAAAAAGAATAAAATATATTTTTGTATATTGAGTAATGGAACAAGTCAATATTTTAATATCATCGTATCAATTCTCAATTTTGAACTAAAATTTTATTAATTTAATTTTATATTATATTTTCATTAAAAAATAATATTATTTATATTTTTACTTTATAAGATATACTTACTATTTACATTTTGTAGACATTATTTATGGGATTATTCAATTTGTATATATCAGATAAAATTCAAACTTTTTTTGTTTATAAAAAGAAAATCTTTTAAATTTAAATTTAAATTTTATTGAGACGGTTCTGCATAAAGAAATGAAAGTGGATTTCTTCACTAGTAAGCTAGGAAGAATATAATAAAATAATTTGCATTGGATGTATATATTTTTGTCAGAAAATATTGATAATATCGTTAAGGCACAAATTGTTTGGCTTATTGTGAGAAGTGAGATAAACTCTTCCTAAAAATTAGTGCTGTTAGAACTAGGACCTGTTTTTTTGTGAGAATTATTTTAACTTTTTTTTTACATGGAATTCGAAAATTAATATTTAATATAGCAAAATTTTAAATATAATTTAAGAATGTGAGACTCAGAAAGCATTCAAAAATCTTATTTTGACTTTTATTATATACTAGACACATGCCCCAAGCTTGTACAAACTCTATATCTGTTTATTTAGTCCCATTTTATATAATAGAAAGTTAATTAAATTTTAATATGATCGTTAAATATTTTAAGTTATTAATTATTGTATTTTATTGTATTTTTAAGTAATATATATTATTTTTTGTTTCAATATATGTAGCACAAATAAAATTTTAAGAGTTAATATGTTGTTAATTATAATGTGGAATTACACATGTGAAGCAGACATTTTGGCTGTCTCATGTGTTGTTAAGATGAAATAACTAAATATAAATAAGAAATATATTTACGTATACGAAATGTCAAAAGCCTTAAATCAATAAATAAGTTGAAATTAATTAAAAACCTCTACTATTAAAACACAAATTTTCAAGAAGAAAATCTTGTAAATCAATTAGTAAATGTAAAGGTCTTTAATTGTCATACTTTTCATTTTTAAAGTTAAATTATAAAAAACTCTTCTACAATATATTTTCATTATAGTTGATATGCAAAAAATTACAATATTTTTGAGTATCTAAATTTTTTTCTTTAAACTATCAAAATTAATGTAAATTTAATTTTAAAAATTAATCAAATTAATTTTCGAAAAGTATAACATAACAAATAAGAGTAGATAGAGAGAGTAATTGATTTATGAGGAAAAAAAGAGCTAAAATTAAAATAGAAATAAAAATGATGTTTGCAAGGTTTTAACCCTAGACCTTGGGTTGAAATGTCAAGATCCAGTAGGCCAAATAGCTAAAGAAGACACGTTAACCTTCGGTTGTATGCTTATTGCCATTCATATATAAATAATAGCAGTAATAAAAGCAGAAGTAGATATACTATTTCAATTTTTACCTTGATTTTTTTTTATAAAAATAACTTCACTTAAACTATATTTCGTACTTATAGATAAAGTATATACAAATGACTGAACATTATTTGCATAAATTATAAATAAACACAACTCTAACAAAAAAAAATTCAAATTAAATGATTTTTCTATAATAGTTTGTATTAACTAATTGTATGGGATCTAATCTATGACATAATTATGTGACTATTATTTTCATGAAATTATTGTGTTAGAGCCTATCTGATAGTATATAATTCAGTTAAATTAGTCAAGTCAGATTATTTTGCTAGTTTTTAAAATTAATAAATATAAGTCATATTTTAATAAAAATACATTCAATTAATTTTAAATATTATTTGCAAAAAAAAAAGCAAGAAACAACTCCAGCTTTAACTTGAACTCTATTATAAAATCAATCTCATAAGAATATAATTATAAAAGAGAAGAAGTCAAGGGAATTAGATAGAAGAAAATAAATTTTCTTCCAAATGGTGAGTGATATCCCTATTTATAGTGTTAAGATATCACTCCCAGAAATCACCATGATAAATGCTCAATTAACAGGTCTATAGTTATCTACAAAGGTTCATGTCATCTTGAAAATGTAGATACATGATAAAGATAAGTCCATAAAGAATGCAAATGAACAATCCACTATTCAATGGATCCATAACAAACTCTATTTTTTAAAAAATAAATTACTTTATTTATTTTCATGATCATAAATAACGTATAGCACAATTTCAACTCCAACTCTAACTTCAAACTTTAAATTTTCAAATAAACTAGAAAGATGATTTCGTTCGTCAAATTTCATTATCGTGAATAGTCACTTTTTAGATATATATGTTTCATAAAATTTTGTCAATTTTAAAATTATTTGAAGTTTAATAAAATTTGTTCATCCTCCTTCTCCTTCTCATCCTTTAAATATTAAGATTTTGAAGTTAAACATCTGAAAATCTTAAAAGACAAGTTTAAAAATTTAAATTTACACTTCAAAGATATGAAGTTCGAAATTTTAAAAGAAAAGTTTAAAAAGTCAGACATGAAAGTTTGGAGAATTGTTATGAAGTTGTTGAACTACTAATTTAGATGCTTTTTGGGAAAAAAATTATAATAGTGAGATTATATCTCTTTTTGATAAAATAGTTATTTGTTTTTCAAAATATGACACTATTTTTCTTTCGAAATTAGCATATATATGTATGTATGCATATATTATCATCAATAAACATACACTACTATATGAAGGACTTGTTTGTATGAGAAATAAGAAATAACTAATTTTAAGATCAATTTTAGAAAGAGCATATCTTATATTTGGTTTGGATAAAATTATGGGATAATATATTCGGATTTAATTATTTTCACAATTATAGTTCTATTTTTTGTTGGGTATGTAACAAGAATTGATGAGAAATAGAGGAAGTTGAAAAATTGAAAACTTAAAGAGTTGGAAACTTGAAAAGTCCTCTTATACTTTAATGAAAAGGCATTGATCCCTCATTGGTTGAGGAAAGAAAAATATGAGAGTTTAAGTATCGAAACACTCTTATTAATTGTTAAAAGGGTTGGAAAGAGGGACCCCACTAGCACCGTCGTCGTCGCTCGTCTTGGCTTTGACTTCGGCAATCGATCGAGAGATTTATTTTTGGACAAAGTTTGTTTTAATTATTTAATTAATTATTTATTTAATTAATTAATTAAATGGCCAAAAGGTTTTCAATTAATTAGTTGATAGCAAAAAAGTTCTCAGTTATTTAGTTGAAATCAACCGAAACGTTTCAACTTTTTAGTTGACTAACCCTATCCGACTCGATCAGCGCGCGGCCCGTTTAATTTAAAAACTTTTCCATTTTATTTAAATTTCCCGCTATTTTTTTAAAATGATTGTTCTGAAAGGTTGCAACTTTCAGGAACAGTCAGTACCATTTGAAAGGTTGAAAACTTTTATTAATGGTCGTGTGGTTTCTGAAAGGATTGCAACCTTTCGGAACCTGATCCTCTTGCCTATAAATACCATTCACTCTTCAGAATTTCCCTTGTGAATTTTTTTGATTTCTTCTTCTTCTTCTGCACAATAAATTACTTCGTGTATTTTACTGCTGTTGACTGGTTCACTGACACCAGAGTTTTAGATATCTATACTCTGGTGATTGAGATCATTTTACCCTGGGAGGTTATATTCCAAATCAAACCTCGGATACTAGGGGGGAATAATTTCCTTAAGGGGCCATTGTGAGTTCAGTGGACTTGATCTTTTTTCTGTTCAATTTTTTTTCCAGATTCTGATACATACAGATTTTAAGTTTTTCTTAATTAATTTATGTTCATCTCTTATACTGATTTTGTAAACTTTGGTTACTTCATTTTTCTGCAAAATTTTATCAGAATCAATAATTTTGATTTTAAATACATCTAGCAACATTTTCATCCTACATTAAGGGTGAAATAATAACGTTTTGATAACTAATCTCGGAATAACTTGCTCCCAATTAAATAAGTCCTATTACATTATATATGTAGATTTTGAGGACAAGATTGAGAAAAAAAAAGTTGTATTAGTATACCCATGACCTAAACCAAATAGAGTGCATTAAGAAGAGGACCACAAAATACTAATGAAGGAAGCTCTCACTAAATGGAGATAGGCAATTAAACTTTCATAGGATCTCAAACAAATAACTAGACAAAGACATTGTGTTATGGAATTTGGATTACTAATATAGGTGTCACATTTGTGCATATTATGGGCATATAATAGTTGGGGAGATTTAAGATGTTATTTGTAGGATGCGTCCGAGTAGCGATTGAATCAGATGAGATGCTAATGAAATTTTAAAAGAGTCTAAGCTTAAATGGAGTGACTGATTGAGTTATTTAATGTTGTCTGAAAGACCCTAAAGATCCCTGATAAATTGATATGTAATACATGATTATGTTGTACAAGAAGATCTAGTGTCATTCAAAATTATACTAACAATTGTAGAAGTAGTAAGTTGTTAAGTCACACTATGAAGATTTAAGAGAAGGTGATCGGGATGAGGGTGCGGAGGGACATGAATATTCTCAAGAATCAGTTCAAATTTATATCGGGACAATTAATCACAAAAAAAAACATTTATATTGCAAGAAGATCGGTGGAGCAAAATAAGGCGACGTTCATTGATTCAGAAAAAGCTTATGACAAAGTTTTATAAAATATGTTTGGAGGTTAAGGGTGTACCTGAGGTGTATACTACCCAATTTTATAAAAGAACAACGAAAGGAGACTTTGGGAGTACTTTCCAGATTTGATAGAGTTGCATTAGGGATTAACCATTTGTCAAATTTTATTTTTATTTTAATGATAGTTGGATTAACGTGACGAATTCAAGGTAAGGTGATAAGGTGTATGTTATGTATCAATGACATAATTTTGATTGACGAGACTTGCGATAGAGTTTACAATAAATTGAAGGTTTGAAAACAAACTTTGAAATTTAAAAGGTTCAGATCGAGCAGGATGTTGTTTCTTATGACATAATTTTGATTAACAAAATTCGTAATAGAGTTGACATTAAATTGAAGGTTTGAAGGCAAATATTGAAATTTAAAGGGTTCAAGACGAGCAGGATCAATATAAAGTACTTGGAGTGTAAGTTCAATAATAACATAGGAGACTGATGTGGGAGTGAGGCCTGATACATAGTCCATCGATAAGAGAGAAAGTTTTCAAGTATCTAGGATTGATTGTTCAAGATGGAAAGACTTGACGAATTTGATAAGAATTTGCCACCAAAATTTAAAGGCGAATTTGATAGAGTATTAGTTGGACCAACTATGTTGTATTGACAAAGTGTTGACCAATCTAGAACATTCACATTTAGAAGATGAAAGTTGCATAAATAAGCATGTTGCATTGGATATATGTCCATACTGGTAGAGATAAGATTAGAGTGAGGATATTCAGTACAAGGTCAGATTGAGTTTGATGGAGGACAAAATGCGAGAAACAATTCTAAAATGGTTCGGTCATGTGAAAAGTAGATGCAAAAATGTCCCAATGTGAAGTTGTGAGAGATTGATGTATTGCTGATAATTTTAGGAGAGGAAGTAGTAGAGCCGAAAAATATTGAAATGAGGTGATTAGACAAGATATGACAAGATTGTCTCATTGTTCGTCCATACTAATAGCCGTAGTTTTGTTCATGAAGTTTCTTTCTTTTGATTTATGTTGCTTTATGATATTGTTTTATAGTTCAATTATTGTATTATTTTGTTTAGTTACTTCTTAATATATTTTTTATACTTTCACTTTCAATACTTTTTTGAGTTGTTTAGCCGAGAATCTAATAGAAAAAACTTTTTTACCTCTAAGATTGAGGAAATACATGCATATATTCTATCCTACCCTCCCCTATCCTACCCTCCCCATGCTCCATTTAGTGGGACTATACTAAATATATTACAATTATTACTGTAACAGAGGTAATGTACAGTGTATATACACCAATACATTTTATATATATAGTTTGATACATTATTCTACTAGCTAGCATTATTCTAACTTAGTGAAAATAAGACAGAGAAGGTATGAGATTAAACTAATAGAATTCCTAATTCATATTGCTTAATCAATTTAATTATTTCTTAGTGGTAACTAATAGGTATTAATTTTTTTTTAATTAAAAAGCAATGTCGAGCAACCTCAGAGTTGACCATATCTGATAGACACTTTCCAATGCTCGAAAGGTCGAAAAACTGCCAAGTTGACCCCAACAACAAGAATCCTTATTATTTTTTTTCAAAAAAAAGGCAAAGGTTGATAAGAGCCTTTTTTAGCCATTGATGATGAGCAATATGATTCTTCATCTTACAAAGGGGAATCAAATCAATGCATATTTATTTTAGCTACATGAATGTAACTCCCTTTCATATTCCTCTTTCTAATAAAAAAGATCCATTTAAATCTTTTACCTTCTTGATCAAGACTTTGTGTTGTTATTTTTAAAAACTAATCTTTTACCTTCTTGATCAAGACTTTGTGTTAATTTTAAAAACTAATCTTTTACCTTCTTGATCAAGACTTTGTGTTGTTATTTTTATAAATTCTCAAATCTCATTTACGGTAGAGAGGTGATTAGACATACTATGACGCATGTTCAATTTATTAAAGACTAATTTTAGATAAAAGGGTATGAAGATCGTGAATAAGGGTAAAGGATTAATAGGTAGTTAAGAATGTTTTATTATTAGCCTATTCATGTATTTGGCTTTGTAGTAGTATAGAGCACTATATTAGTCAGTAGTATTAGCTTATTCTTGTGTCTTCCACTTATGATATTTGATATCGCAAATTAAATTTATGTATAAAAGTGATCATACCTTGTTACTGTTGCAATTCCTTGCCTATATGCCCCACACTACTTTGATATTAGTAATAAAAACAACATAACTA